>JACKQL020000182.1:0-67002 GCA_018296165.2 Termitomyces sp. T153 | reverse complement strand
GAGCGTCTGACGCAGATGGAGGGGCAGCCCGCGGGGGAAGTGGAGGGGCAGGGACGAGTTCCAGGGGGGGATGCACTGTGGGTGGAGCTGGAGGCAGTGAGGCGGAGGGAGGATTGGTTGGCCAACGAGGCCGCTTTGGGGCGCGTGGGGATCCTCCGTGAGTTGTCTTTCATTCCTCCGTTTGTTACTGACGGTTCATTTTCTGGGGTTAGGCTGGGTGCGAGAGCATTGGGTCCTCTTGGATGGTGCCTCTGCGGTGTTTGTGTCAATTCAGGATGGGTTGATGCAGGGGTCCGCAGTTCAGCCCCCAGAGTTGCAGCAGGGGATGGTGCAATTGGAGAGGTTGCTGGCAGGGCATCGGCGACGCAATGTGGTGGCCCCGGGGTCATGGTGGGAGGTGGCAGCTGACACGGGGGAGGCGTTGCCAGGGTTGGCGGAGGTCTTGGCGGTGGTGCGGGCCCAGATGGAAGTTGATCTGGGGATAGGGTTGCCAGGGGATCCGGGGAGGGAGTGAGGTGGGTGCGGGCCCCGCTTCTTGTTGCCTTCGGACTTGCTGCCTCCCTTGCCTTTTATATATATGTAATTTTTGTACACAAACATGTTCTTTTCTTGGTCCCTGGGCATGTGAAGTGAGGTTTTAGTTTGTATGAGGGCAAAGTAAGTGAAACATGCAGGGGTGTGAGTGGGAGTTGAATCCCTAGTGAATCCAGAGGCGGGGGTTACGCCTGCTAGTGCCGTCTGTGCTGGCTAGTCCCGGGGTTTGTCGGGACGGGGCGGAGCATTGCAGGGAGGGCTCCCAAGGTTTGGCGGGGGTGGTGGGAGTTCTCCTGTGGAGTTCCGTGGCATTTTTAGATGGTGTTATTGGGTTTGATTCTCGGAATTTCCGACCAGGGGTGTAGGGGTTTTCTTCAGTCTGCAGCGGGGATGTGCGCCATGTTGGTACAGGAGGGTGGACCTTCAAATCTTTTGCACATGTCCAGTGGGGTTTGGGGCTTTGGTTTTCTTGTCAGTGCAGTTGGTGGGAGGGACGGAGGTCTTCCCGTAATCTGGCCCTTATGCCAATGCTGGTGGCGAAGGCGGCGGGGCCCTCTTCATTGGTGGGGTTGGTGGGGTGAGGTTCGTCCTCGCGGCATAGTTGGTCTGGAGGGGGGGGTCCTTGTAATAAGTTGGCGGGAGCTGGTTCTCCGGTCGTCCTGGGCTGCGGGTTTGGTCAGTGTGGGGGCAGAGATACTCCCTTGGGGTGAGGATCCGATTCCTTGACTTGGGTCTCCCTTGGATCTATGTTTTGGTGGGGCTGCATATGGCGGGGTTCTGTTGAGCTCTGGAGTATTGTATTTGACAAAAGGCATGCGGGGTCAGGGCTTTGTTGCATTCCAAAATATTGGTTTGGGTTGACATCGCGCTCCAGAGGGTCATGTTCATGGGCAGGTGTGCTCGGGGGTGTTTGGTGTGCTTCGCATGTGGCTTGCTTCTGGGTACTCCAATGATGTGGTCCCTGTTCAATGGACATATTCCGGCGTAGGGGCGGGATTTGGAGCTGGTGGTGATTTATATTGCAGAGTTGGGGCTACCAGGGCATCATTGTTGGGTTGGCACCATAGGTCCCCTTGATCAAATGTCGGAGTTGGAGCGGAGGCCCTGGAGTCATGTTGCCAGGGTCCAGAGCTGCATCCAGGGGTTCGGAGTGGGTCAGAGGGGTGGGTCAGGCAGTTTTGGGCTGGCACGGGGTTGTTTGGGTCGTCGAGCCAGGTGGGGGTGGTCCTTTAAGGATATCGGAGCATGTGCCCTTCGGGTTGTCAGGTCGCTTGAACAGCTGATCGACGTTCTCTGGATGATGGTGGGGCTTCTCCCTCCCTTATATGAACATGTCAGCAAATTTAGAGTACTTAGGGGAACTACTTTGTATAGGGTCCTTTTTCCTATAGTTAGTTCGGGGTGGCTCCTATGCTGGGGGTTCCTTTGTGGGAGGTGGCGGAGTCTGGTGGTGGAGTTTAGGTTCAGGAGTGGCATGTGGGGAGGGTTGGCATCAAGGGTCCTCAATGTTGGGGGTTCCGGATTGTGTGGGGGTAGGTGTTGAAATAGCAGCGCGGTCCGGAGTTGTCCCTTGTCGAGAGTTGGGGTGCCATGGTTCTCCTCATTAACTTTGGGGTTGTGCTTTGGGTGGCGGGGTGGAGGTGCATAGCCATTCTTTTCCTGACCATCTAGAAGCTCGGGGATGTCTTGGTCTTGTTCCGGGGTTGTCAGGGTCAGGTCAGAGGTGTCGGGGGCCCTTTATTTGTTGGGCGGAGGTGACGGCCAAGTCGACCAAGGTCCAGAAGCAGGTTCTGGGATTGGAGCGTAGCCTAGGTTTGGGGTTCTTGCTCTGTTGTTGGGGTTGTTGGGTTGAGCTTGATTTCGGTGATTTTGGGGCTAGTTGTTGGAGGGTGTAGTTCCTTGGGGGTGATCGTGGTGAGGGTCAGATGGTTGTCAGGTTTTAGAATGCTGTTCTTTGGGTGACATTGGGGTCAGCTTTGTGTGAGGGAACAGAGTTGGCAGAGAGGGTAAGGGTGGGGTGGGAGATGATTTGATGGTTTGCGCAAGGGGTTCAAGGTTGGGTGTGGGTTGGGGAGGGTGTCCGTGGGGGGAGCCGTTGTATGGATGTAACCGGAGCGGAGGGGACGTTTGGTGTTGGATCCATGACTCAATGTGCCTCGGCAAATTGGGCAGGGCCATATGAATCATAAGGGTTTCCAGGCATGGGTAGACCATAGACATCGGAGTTATTTGATCATGTGTGCGGAGATAGTGCGGGCATCACAGACGGAGTAAGGTAGAGTCTTGATATTATGTCAGGTTCCACTGACCCCAGGGGCTCAGCTGCACTGGGCGAGTCCTTACTAGGCGGGCATGATCCTCTTGCACTGGCAACTGGACACTCGAAAGCGTTCTGGATGCTGATTGTTTGTGTGGATAGTCAGTGGGATGTGATCTGAACAGGTCCGGGGAGGTCCGGAGAAGTTGGATTGCAAGGAAATGGGATGGGCTTGGCGGGGTTCAGGCAGAAGACCATATGGGAGGTTTGCACATGCGAAGGGGTAGGAGGCTACTAGATCAATGGGAGCGGAGCCAGGGTTTGATGGAAGATCAATTGGGGTTGATGGAGTCCAGAACTGAGCAAAGAGCGAGGTTTGGACCGGGTGAAAGAGTGTTGGGATTTGTAATTGTAATCGCGGAGTTCTTGAGGTCATTAAGGTTGAGGAAGACTTGGGCACAATGGCAGGACGGAGTTACTGAGACAGTGTCGGACAAAATGAAATGGAGTCAAGATGGAACAAGAGTAGATTCGAGCAAAGATATGAAACAATGATGAGAATGATAACAAAATGGAGACAAGACAAGACTGGGAGACTGAGATAAGACCGGGAGACTGAGATAAGACTGGGAGACTGAGAGTAAGGAAAACAAGACACAGAACACGGAACACAAGAAAGAAAACAATCAGACCATAGGTAACGTTAACAATAAGTAGGTAATATCAAGACTAGAGTATGAAGAGCTACTTGACGTCTTATATACTGACTACTGGAGAACTTTGGAGTACATCGGCTGCTTGGCAGAGCTCGACGGAGTTGGCAGGTGTCGGTTGCGATTGAGGGTCGGGCCACATTGATATGTTGATGGGATCATTTGGGAATGCGGGTTGCCCTGAGGTTGTTGTGATACTCCGGAATGGATTGGAGGGGCCAGGGTGTTGAGTTGATGATGGGTGGCAAAGATCGGGAACAGTGGGGGTGGTTCTTGGGGTTTGGGAGATCCAGGGTAAGTGTCAGTGGCTGCGGGGAAGGCATTGAAGTTGGCCAGGGGGCCGTCAAAGTTGGCCAGGAGACCATTGGGGTTAGCTGGGGAGGCATCGGAGTTAGCCAAGGTTGCATCGGGGCTAATCGAAATAGGCGTGGGGCATGGGCGGAAGTTTGGTGGAGCATTGGGGTTTTGGGGAATGGGAGGTTGCTGGATGATGTGCGGGGGTCCAGGAGACGGGTCGTGACAGGAGCCAGAGTCAATAGGCCAAGGGTCCTACCTGTTGTTCCACCATAAAAGGTCCCAACTGGTGGTGTGACAGCTTTTTTGAGGGCTGGGTAGTTGTAATGTCAGAGGTATCAAGGTAGACTCTATCTCTGGGCTGATATTTGCACTCCAGGGTCCTCCTGTGGTCATAGTATTGTGCCATGTTGTCCTTTACCTTTTACCAGCACTGCTCAGGCCTTCTCCTGTGACCTCTTCATCTGGTCCACAAATTTGTTTATTGCCTCATTCTCCAAGGGTCAGGCCTGGGGTTCAAAACCCATGTGCAGATGCTGTCCTGTATTGAGGAAGAATGGGGAGAACTGGGTGGATGCATGAATGTGGTTGTTGTATTGGAACTGGGCATCAGGAAGGAGTTTGTCCCAGTCATCCTAACACTTGTTGCAAAAGAGGTGGAGGTACTGCTTTAACTCCCAGTTCATGTGTTCCATCTGGCCATTGAACTGTGGGTGGTAGGCAGTGGAGGTGTGGAGCTTTACTCTGAGCAGTTGGTAGAGCTCCCTGGTGAACTCCACCACAAATTGTGGTCTCCAATCAGAGACATAGGCATTGGAGAGGCCATGGAGCTTCCAGATGTTCCTCTGGTACAGTTTTGTGGCACTCATGACAGAACATGTGGTGTGGGTTGGAATGAAGTGTGCTTGCTTGTTGTACAGGTCTACCACCACCATGATTGCATTGTAACCATGGGCATCAGGGAGCTCTACAATGAAGTCCATGGAAGCTACACTCCATTGTTCTGCAGGCACAGGTAGTGGGTGTAACTGTCTGCAGGAGAGTCAATGTTGGAGCTTAGTCCAGAAGCAGACATCACATGTACTAGTGTGGGATCCAATATACTGGGACATCTGAGGCCATCAGTAGTTCCATGATACTAGCTCCAGTGTCTTCCACTGTCTGGTGTGCCCCATGATGCAGGAGTTGTGGTGTTGCTCCACAATCCTCCAAGTCATAGCAGGAAGTGATCTAAGTCATGAGGAAGTGATCTGGAACAAGGGAAGCAATCCTGGAAGTGATCTTGGACAGGTGGAAGTGATCTTGGACAGGTGGAAGTGATCTTGGACAGGTGGAAGTGATCTGGAACCTGTGGAAGTGATCTGTGCCTGTGGGAATGATCTGGAGCAGGAAAAGCGGTCCTAGAGGTGGCTAAAACCTGGATGTGGCTGAAACAGAACTGTGGCTAAGATCTGGGGGTGTGGCTGAGATCCAGAGAGGGACTGCATAGAATCTGGGGTTGGATAATGGTGAAGGGAAGGGGGGAATGGAATGGGTCATGACAAGGCCTGCAACACAAGTTGGCCAGACACATCTGAAAGACATGTGCCTCTATAATTGCATTGTGTGCCATTGCCAAGTTCTCCAGAGCTTGGCAGGTGAACTGTTGGGTCCCTTTTTGAATCACAGTATCTGCTCTAATTTCTTGTATTATAGATGGCATGTACCCACCATTCAACTTGAATGGTGCAAACTGTGTCGTCTCAGAGATGCTCACATTTATTGTGAACTCCATTAAGTCAATTCAACTTAGCCAGTCTTTCTGGTCCAGCTGTACTATGGTATGCAGGATCTGACCAACATTCCAATTGGCTTGTTCAGTCTGACCATCTGTCTGTGGGTGGAACAATATAGACATTAGGAGCTTTGCTCCTAACAACTTATGCAGTTCAGGCCACCATTTCAATGTGAACTTTGAATCTTGATGACTGACAATTGAGCTTGGGAGGCTGTGCAGTCTCACCACTTCATGCATGTAAATCCAGGACATCTGCAATGCTGTCATAGTCATGTGAACCAGAATAAGGTGCACTATGCTTATCATCTGACATATAACTACTCATAGGTAATTATACCCCTTCAATTCAGGGAATGGACCAATAAAGTCCATCCCTATTGAATCTCAGGGCTTGACTGGCACTGGCAGGGAATGTAATTACCCCAAAGGGAGCTGGTTGCTCCCTTTTGCCCACTGGCACAGCTGACATGTGGTACAAAATGCTTGCACATCTGCTACCCACTGTCAACCACCAATACCAACAACAAATGTACTCCATTGTTCTCTGAGTGCCAAAATGTCCCATTACATTGTGTGCTTGCTTGAGCACACTAGTCACCAACTTGATTATGAGGTATACAAAGTACCACATGGCCCATTAGATTGGTAGTCCATATCAGCTTGTCCTGGATATGAAAGGACTTATAGTCCTCTGGTTGAGTCATGATTTCTGCAAAGAGCTTATCTTTGCTGTAGAGAGACCATACTTGATGGAGGAATTCCCCATCTGTTCCACCTCAGGGTGGAGGAGACTAGGCCTTCCCCAGGATGGCTTCTCCAAGGAACATATTGGTCTCATCCCCCAACATATCAGATCCATGCTGAGCATGGGCTGAGTCTCCCTTGCCATCATCTCTGGCAGCCAGTATGTGTGCTTTCTCATCACAAATTTTGTGACAATTGTGCACTTGTCTGTGTCCACAACTAGGCCAGTTGCAGAGTGCACATATCTGATCCAGTTGTGCTTGCATTTCCTATATGCACATAGGAGGTAGATCATCCCCCTCTGGGTTGATACAGGCATCTGCACATATGTAGTCATAGACATGGTGCATGTCCCACAGAGAATCACTCTCAAAGTAGTGGGATAAACAATCCACTACCTTGTCAAGCTCTCCTTTTACATACGTGATGTAAAAATTAAATTTTGACATATAATCTGTCCACCATTGCTGGCATGGGAACAAGTTTTGTTGAGTTGTGAAGAACTCAAGTGCTTTATGATCCATTATTACATGGATCTTGTACCCCAGAAGCTTATCCTCCCACTTGAGGAGGGCTTCTAAGATAGCCAGCATTTCCAGTTCATGCACAGCATAATTTTGCTATGCATTAGTGAACTTTTTGGACATGAACCCCGCTGGCTGACATTTCTGCCAGCTTGGTCGTTGTCCATACTTTGCTCTGATGCCTGTCTTGGAGGCATCACAAATCAACCAGATAGGATCTTTGTGTTGAGGATCAAATGGGCATATAACTGGAGTTTTGGCACAGATCCTCTTGATCATGTCAAAACACCATTGGTGGATGGGTTGCCAGTGGAATGGCAACCCATTCTGCATCATGGCCATTAATGGCTCAGTGTATGCAGATACATCAGGCAAAAAATTCCCAATGTGATTCACCAACCCAACAAACTACTGGATGTCATTTTAAGTTCTAGGAGTATACTACTCCTAGATCCTATCCAACTTCTCCATGTCAGGGTGTATTCTCTGTGAGTCAATTACATGGCCAAGGCACTCTACACACTTTGCATATAGCTTGCACTTCTTCCATTTGAGGTAGAGCTTGTTTTTCCATAGTCTTTCAAAGACTACTCAAAGGTGCTGCTTGTGTTCCTCAATAGAGTCTGAGAAGATGAATATATTGTTTAGATACACATGCATCCACTTACCAATGATGTCTCCAAAGATGGATGTCATTAGGCATTGGAATGTGGCTGGTGCATTACAGTCACCAATCTGCATAATGTACTGTGATATGTTCCAGTAATGGTCATAAACACAGTTTTAGGTACATCTGATGTACATATCCTCACTTGTTCATATGCATCAGTAAGGTCATTGTTCTAGAAAGGAGAGGGGTAAGTGGATAAGAGGAGTGGGAGAAAACAAAAGCTGAGTCCAAAGGACCAATGAGCTCTGTGTGAGTACAGAAAGGAAGCAGGACAGATGTATTATAACAAACCTGACGAGCTCTGTGTAAGTACAGAAAGGAAGGAGGACAAGTTGGGAGTAAGGAGAAAATGACTATATATATGATGTCCAAACAGTGAGAATGAGAGACAATGGGCCATTATCAATGATGCTACAAAGCAATGTGATATGGCCAGGGGACGTGATGCATCATGATCAAGGGTCATATCACTTATATAGACCTCAATCAAATGTTTTTGATCAATTCATCTATGTTGGCTCACTGTGCAAAACAAGCAGGATATGAAGATCAAGAACAGTATTGAGGGAGGAGGGTGCTGTTGAAACCAGAGTTTCTTTTGCATGAGGCATGAGTCTAATAGCTTGGTGTTTTTGCAGGCAAATAAAGTTTATTTGGTTGCCTTTGCTCTCTTGCACAGCTCCCAAGAGAAAAATCTCAAGGGAGACCAAGTTCAAGCCATGGGAGGAGTGAACAGAAGAGATAGAGGCTTGAAATTGGAAGCATGAGAAGCAGCTAGATGCAGGCATGCAGAGAGACCCAGGATACACTCATGAGGTAAATCAATGTAAAGCTTGTAGGCATTGCTGTGCCATCAACCAAGGAGTTGAATTTTGTGATCAGCATAACCTACTGCAGCTGTCACGACCTGCTCCCTAGACCCTGACACCGCCCCCAGCCCCCCAATGCTCCACCAAACTCCCCAACCCTTGCCCACCCTCCACACCCACTTTGGGCAACTCCAACACTTCCTTGGCAGACTCTGACAGCTCCTTGATCAACTCTGACGCCTTCTCCGCAGCAGTTGATGCACCCCCTGAATTCCCCCGGACTCCCGAGGCTTTCCCCAACCCCGGAATGATCCGCTTCCCAACTGATCCCATCAGAATGTCACCACGGCCCATTCCAAGACTGCACCCGACAACCGTCAACTCGGTGCAGTTCTGTCAAGCCCGCCGCCATATCCTCTACCCTCCGGAGCCACCCAGTAGTAGGTATATAAGTCATAGAGGGACCCTTAGTACTTTAGTCTTGATATTACATTCACCAGTTTCCTATGTCTTGTCTTTTGTCTCATCACTGTCTCTCTTTTTAGTTTCAAATCTATCTCTGTTCTCTGTCTTGTCTCACCTTGTCTCTGCCTCGTCTTGACTGTGTATAGTTCCTTTGTCTTCCTAAGTTCCTTTCATCTCCAATGACAGTACAAACTCCGCGTGCGCGCTATGACCCAAACATTCCTATGTTAACCCTGGACCTTGCTTCCGCTCAGCCCAGGAACACCTCACATCTTGGCAATCCCCTGTCAAGCTCCAGCTCTGCCCCCGTCAACCGCAAAGCCTCCGCTTACCCTGCATTCTAATTGCGCACCCATGAACTTGCTCCGGCACCCATCCAGGTTCAACAACTAGTACACTTGGTCTTAGATGCCCCCGAACCACTCTGGACTTGCTCGGATTGCCCCCTAGCTCCCCCTCACAAGTCCCTCCATGCCAATACTGGACGCTTGGTTATAAGCGCAGGACATCGCATCCGCCTAGTAAGGACTTGCCAGTGTAGCTGAGCCCCCGTCGTCAGCGGAACCTGACATAATATCAAGACTCCCCCTTACCCCATTCTCAATGTCTGCGTATAACCCCACATACAACCCCGCCGGCTACCTAACTGACGTCTATGGTTGACCGGTACCAGAAAACCCCTACGCCCCATTCTACCCAGGCCCTCCCACGGATCAGTACATCCCTCGTCACTGGACTCCTGACCCCAACCAGGCATTCTACGCCCCCTCCATCAGCCAGGGAATACCTCTGGGCTGGCGCTGCCCCCCCGTGTTCTCCGCCAATGGCAACAACCCCCGCATGTACCCCGGGGGATATTCCGCGGTGCCCCCCAACCCTGCCTACCTTCTCCCCGCCCACTACTACGCATACCCAGTCCCCGCTGCAGCCCCAACCCCTCCAGGGCCTATGAACAATTATTCCCCCCCTCATATGCCGTTCCCTGCTCAAGCCCCTCCTTCTCCCAGGCAGCAAAGGGTCAAAGTCTATGCCCAACAATGCAACAAAGTCCTCCGTTTCCTCCCCCTCTCTCCTGTGGAGTTTGCAAGATGCACCCGCACCCTCCTCACCAACCTAGGCTACCCCAACACCTCCGCGACTCCGGAAGTCTGGGCGGATTGACTCCTTGATTTCCACGAGCACTATCTGCAAGGAAACCTCCTGGAGACTATGCAAGGCACCCTGGGCATTGACAATAATTTACGGAACGAGCTCCGTGCATTGGTCAAAGAAATCCACACCAGCCCAAACCCCCACCCCTTCGAAGACCCTCTAGACCCCGCCCGCTCCTTCCATGTGCAATGCAGGGAGCCCATCAGAACACAAAGCGAAGCCCCGCCTTCCATCCCCCATCAGCAGGAAGAACTCAACATGGCCTCCAGCATCTTGAGGAACCTCAACCCCACAGGGGGATTGTTTGACCAACCAGCTGCCCATACCTTGGCCCTCTCCGCTTGCCCCCGGGCCAACTCCATCCCCAGCGCCTTCCAAACCTGGGACCAACCTGCCATCTCCGAACCCTGCCCCCAACGGCCGCCCCCACGCATTGACAACAACAACCAGACTCTCTCCTACATTGACGAGCCTGGTAACCCCGCCAATGAGCATGCCCCATGCAATGGACCTCCACAAGACTGACCCCCCCACTTCGACCTCCGCGCCCCTCATGTCAATGCCCCTCTGCCCCGTTCCAACGCCCCAGTCCCCCCACAACAGCCCATGGGTCCTGGGGCACCCCAACCACCCTTCCTTACCAACCATCCTCGTCCCCCGCCCACTCTGCTGCCTAACCCTCCTGCCGACGCAAATTATTTTGGACCCCCCACCCCTGGGGGACCCCCTCAATGGGCCCCGGGGCCTGCCCCAGGCAACATGGGTCAACTCCCTGGCAGAGGGCCACCCAATGGCAGACCCCCTGGGGGATGGGGCCCAGCGCGGAAACGGGAACAACTACTATTACTACTACAATGCCGGACCCCTGCCCCGAGCTCAAAATCCACAGGATGATACCTGCGATGCACTGGCCTGGGAGGGTAAGCTCAACATTCAGAAACCCAACACCTTCACCAGCTGCGACCCCCAGAAGTGGCGGATCTTTCTAATCCAGTGTCTGACTATGTTCCAAGCTAAGCCGATTACCTTCCAACTTGAGAGCTCACAAGTGGCCTTCACCGCATCATATTTACAGGGTATCACCTTCAATCACTACACTGCGCTACTCCAGTTTGACCCCAACAACCCCATGCTCTCCAACTGGCTTGCTTTCACCCAGGAATTCTTGAGTAAGTTCGGCATCTTTGACACTGTAGCGGAGGCGGAGGAAAACCTCTTCAACCTCTGAATGTGCAACAACAAACGCTTCACAACCTTTATTGTACAGTTTGAATGGGAAGCCTACAAGACTGGCTGGAACTACAATGCTCTCCAATTTGCCCTCCATTGCGCCCTGCTTCAACAAATCAAGGACGTCCTTCGCCTTGCACCCAAGCAAACCACCTACGATGGGTACAAGGCACTCATTACCCAGGTCAACCAACGTTACTGGGAAGATTGCAGCAAAAACACAGCACCCTGGACCCCCTGGAACACCTCTGGTAACACCAACTGGCAGGCCAGAGCAACCAACAGCGTTTGGTCCTCAATCTCCACTAACCCCACCAACCCTGCGCCCCATTTTCCCTTGGGCCGAGGGGTTACCAGTGCCAACCCACCTCCGGGGCAATGTCTGCTAGCCCAGCTCAACGCTGCTGACCTCCACAAAACTCCGGAACCCTTGGACACCAACCCCGACGACCACGACAACATTCTGGACCCCGCCAACGACCAGGAAGCCCTATGTGCAAACAGGATTTGGGATAGCCCGTGGATCAACGTGCTAGAGGAAATGCAGGAGAAATGATGGAAGGAGTGCGTGTTGATGAGCCCCAGTTACCGCTGAGCACCATTTTCGGCATTTTTTGGCATTGCGGACTTAGCAGCAGCTGACTACTTTGTATTTGACACAAGTCACAACATTCAGCACACGGGACCAAGCCCAAGGGTTGGACCAAAGCATGAGACTCTAGCAACTACGAGACTTATTGAGCACGAGAAATATCATGTGGAGTCTGGAACTTGGGCCTAGGTCATCAAGGCCTAGACCCCCCTAGCAACGATTCTTAGCGACCCTAGCAATCCTGGTGACAAAATGGTGTTTTTTTACTATATATGGACAAGTTATCAGATGCGTACCTTTTTACTAGCAGTTCATTTGCCAAGCTTACCCACATACTTGAACAGCGTCTATGCTTCAGGTGTTGACATCGGACTCGTTTCTTTTGGATTTATTAGCAATTAGGCGTCGCCAAGACTTTGCCTATGATGTTTCACTTAGTTACCAACTGATGCCTTGTATGCACCATAAGCACAGTGACAGACGCTGTCACTAGTACTTATTTGTTTACTTTCACATAACTATACTTCAAAACATATAAATACTAACTGTACATAGACACTAAAGAACAGGGAAGAACAGAGAACCCCCTTCAGAGTCAACTAGCTGCTCTCTCTCTAAGCCTACCAGCTTGAGATTTTGCTTTGCCTTTCTTTCCCTTATCTCGTCTTTGACTCCGGCTTAGCAACGAGCCTCCTTGACTTTGACTTTGACTTAGTTTGGTACCAACTACGGGTGCCTATTTGCATTAATTCGACTTAGCAATGCTAGCGACTCTGGCTAGTGACTAGATCATGTTTGTCCCCTGGTTTCAATCCTTCCCTTACCATCTTCTCTCTCCCTACTCGCCTCACCACCATTACGACAACCTCAGCTGGTGATAGTGGCTTCTTTCTACTTCACCCCACATCTCAACTTTTGCTCTAGTTCTCTGGGACGGTTACTGATTTGCCCTCAACTATTAACTTCCTACTGCCAGCTACCCTATCTAGTGACTAGTGTTAGGTCCTCTCTTTAGGTTTCCTGCACAGCACTAGGCGGCATAGGAGCACATCAGGGTGCATCCTATGTGGTGAGCAGGGACACTTTATTTGCAGTTGTCCTAAATAACAGGTGCTGGGATGCGGTGTGTGGACAATTGATGGAGAAGACTGTAGCTACCAGTTTATGGAAAACGAGTTGGCGGTTTAGGTCTTGAAGACGCACTAGACCACGGACCAGACCCCGATGTCTTCTCCACCCCGGCCACACTCCTCCATGCAACGATACTTGCCCTGGACAGCCCCCCAGTACATCTCCCCTCCCACTCGTCCACCAACCTCCTCCTCCACACCACTCTCCCCTTCACCACCAACCCCATCCCCACACTAGTCGACAGCAGCGCCACCGACAACTTCATCAATGAATCCCTGGCAGCGGTCGCTCCCCACCTCCTCTGACGCCTCCCTGCCCCAATCCCCCTCAAACTTTTTGATGGAGACCCCACCCCAGCGGGAGACATCACACACTGCCTGGAAACAACCATGACCTTTGCCAACGGATGACAGCAAGAACTCTGACTACTTATCACAAAATTACACCCCTCCGCCCTCATTGTCTCAGGATTCTAATGGCTCCGTTCCACCAACCCCTGTGTTGACTGGCCCAGCCTCACCCTCCGCCTTGACCGGGACAACCCCACCGACTCCAGGCTGGTACCTTTTGATGTCTCACCCTCCTCCGAGAACTCCAAGACCACAATTGACCACCCCCAGACTCCTCCGCAGCTCCGCTCTAGATCTGCATAGTCATTCATCATCAATGTCCAACTTGATGACCCTTCCAAGGTATTCCCTGCCCTTGTCAACAGCGGCGCCTCTGGCATCTTTGTCAGTAATCAGCTCGGCCTCCGGCACAACAACCTTGACAGACCCCTCGAGCTCCAACTCTTTGACGGAAGCCCCGCCATGACAAGGATCACTCAATACCATGACAACACCCTCACCCTTGACAACAACCTGCAGTTTCAGGCCTGGCTCCTCATCACCCAATTACCTCCGCTGACTCCAATTGTGCTTGGGCTCCCATGGCTACAAGATGTCAACTCTGACATTGACTGGAAGGACCTCACCATGCAATTCCCTGGCCCCAAAGCAAGTTTAGCAGCTGCCATCCCTCTCTGCCTCCAGTCTATCCTGGACTCCGACATCTCCCATCCTGGCACCAGCACCTCTGGAGTGACCCAGAGTCCCTCAACCTCTGATGACAACCCCGATGAAGAAGGAGATGCCACCCCGCCTTGGTCACCCTCAACCACATTACAATGGCTGCCTTCCAACAGACCCCGGAATCGATACAAAGGACCGCGGTACCCCAACCAGCAACGCTCAAGGCCCCTGACCAACTCTGCCACCACTCCAGACTCATCCGCTACCACTCTGACGTCCAACTCTGTTGACCCTAGAAGCCTTGACATTGAGATCGTCAGCGCCATTCTCTTTGCACGCCTTCCACAAGATGGCACCCCCACCTTTCAGTTACAAATCATGCCAGCCCTACCCAAGGAGCACCTCCACACAGGGACCACCGTGCTGGAGAGCAAGATGGAGGAACAGATCCTATCTGAAGTAGTTCCCCCGGAGTATCATGAGTTTGCTGATGTGTTCTCTGAAGGGAGTGCCAAAGAACTTCCCCTGCACCGCTCCTATGACCACAAGATCGACCTCGAGGAAGGTACCTCACCCCCATTTGGCAAGATCTACAACATGTCCGAGGTCAAGCTCCGAGCCTTGAAGGAATACCTTGATGACATGCTCGGAAAGGGCCTCATACACCCGTTGATCTCCACCACCAGCGCTCTGGTTCTGTTTGCCAAAAAGAAGGATGGGTCCCTCCAACTCTGTGTGGATTATCGGGGGCTCAACAAAGTCACCAAAAAGAACCAGTACCCCCTCCCCTTGATCAGAGACCTCATTGATCGTTTCTGCAGTGCCAAGATTTACACAAAGATAGACCTCCGCTCTGGCTACAACAATGTCCAGATCACTCTGGGACATGAATGGAAGACTGCCTTTCACACCCACTATGGCCTCTTTGAGTACCACGTAATGCCCTTTGGAATGACTAACTCCTCCACCACTTTTCAGTACTTCATGAATGACATCTTCCATGACATGAATGACGTTTTTGTCATTGTATACCTGGATGACATCCTGATCTACTTGAATTCGCTGAGGGAACATCCAGAGCACGTCCACTGCGTTTTAGAATGACTCCGAGAGTACCACCTTCACGCCAAACCCAAGAAATGCTCCTTCCACATGATGGAGGTCAAATATCTCAGAGTCGTTGTCACCCCCGACGGTGTGTGCATGGACCCCGCCAAGGTCAATGCAATACTCAACTGGCCCCTGCCGCAGAATGTCAAGGAGGTACAATCATTCCTGGGGTTTGCTAACTTTTATCGCCATTTCATTGACAACTACTCTGGGATCACCAAACCCCTCAACTGACTCATGCAGAAGGACACCCCTTGGGATTGGGACAGCAAGTGCCAGAGCGTATTCCTCCTCCTAAAGAGGGCCTTCACCTCTGCTCCAGTCCTCCACCATTTTGACCCCTCCCTGCCGATTGTGCTCGAGTGCAACACCTCCGACTATGCTATCACCGGAATACTCTCCCAGTCGGACTTGGGGGGCAAAGATCTCCATCCCATTGCCTTCTACACCCGATCAATGATCCCAGCAGAACTCAACTATGACATCTATGACAAAGAACTCCTCGCAATTGTTGAAGCCTTCCATCAGTGGCGGGCCTACCTCGAGGGGTCCCTGCACCGCATCCAAGTATACTCTGACCACAACAACCTGCAATACTTCACAACCACAAAACAGCTCAGCTGCCGCCAAGCCCAATGGTCTGAAACCCTCTCGGAGTACAACTTCACCATCCACTACTGCCCTGGGTGACTCAGCAAAAAGCCCGATGCCCTCACTTGAAGATCTGACATGTACCCAAAAAAGTCACTTGAAGCCAAATGGAATGCATTCAACCATCAAGTGGTAATCCCCCCCGAACATCTACATGCCGTACTGATTTTAAATGAAGAAGGAATCCTCCAACAAATCAGAAATTCACCCCTGGACTCCTTCTTCACCCAGCATGACCCCCGCAACAACCCTGACAAGTCGAGCGCCGTGAACCCCTTCTCGCTGTCCCCAGACCACCACCTCCTGCTCTGGAGTGGACAAATTTACACCCCAGACCACAAGTCCATCTGCCTCAACATACTCTGGCAGCACCACAACCATAAGCTCTGGGGGCACCCAGGAATTTGTAAGACCCGTCAACTCATCTCCTGGACTTACTTCTGGCCAGGAATGAAGAAGGATGTCACATGATACATAAGAGCCTGCGAACCTTGCCTCCGGGCCAAGGTACCCTGTCACCGCCCCCACGGATTATTGAAACTCCTCCCTGTCAGCCGCCGCCTCTGGTCCTCCTTATCAATGGATCATATCGTCAAACTCCCCAACTCCAAAGGTTTCGACACGATCCTCGTCATTGTTTGCTGCCTCACCAAACAAGCCCTCTTTATCCCCTGCCACACCACTGACAATGCTCTGGAGTTTGCCAATCTGTTCCTCAAACACATATTCTCTAAGCACAGACTCTTAGATGACATTGTCTCTGACCGTGGACTCCTGTTTGTATCCCACTTTTGGCAGTCGCTATGCAGGGCACTCAAGATCAAAACCAACCTCTCTACTGCCTATCACCTGGAAACCGACAGACAAACAGAATGAGTGAACCAGACGCTGGAGCAGTATCTCCACCTATACGTTAACTATTTACAGAACGACTGGCGCACAGAACTCCCCCTCGCTGAATTCACCTACAACAACACGCCCCACTCCGCCACTGGAGTCTCTCCCTTCTATGCCAACAAAGGCTACAACCCCCAACTCACCCTGTCCCTGAAGGACATCCCCTCCCACGCCACCCACAAAGTTGCCGAGGACCTCCGATCCCTTCACCAATTTCTCCAGGACGAGATCAACACTGCCAATCAAGCCTACTCCAAACATGCCAATGCCCGACGTGACCCCACCCCCAACTGGCCTCCCAGCACCTTGGTTTGGCTCGATCAATGCAACCTCAAGACCCGGAGGCCCTCCATCAAATTAGACCACAAGTGCCTCAGTCCTTTCAAAGTCCTCCAGAAGGTCTCCATGCATGCCTATAAACTCGACCTACCTCTGGGCTTGAAAGGCCTCCACCCCATGTTCCACATTTGACTCCTCCAAAAACATGCCCCGGACCCCTTCCCTGGCCAGTGCCCCAGCCGACCACCCCCTGTCGAGGTCAAGGATAAGTACCGCTATGAGGTCGACCAGATCCTTGACTCCCACTTGGTCCACGGACGACCCCAGTACTTAGTCTGCTGGAAGGGCTACGGACCTGAGGACAACATGTGGGAGCCCCAAAAAAACCTTGATGGAGCCCCCAACAAACTCCAGGACTTCCATTGACAACACCCCACCAAGCCCCGGGACCTCCGGGACTAGCAAGTGCAGACAGCATCAGTGGGCATAACCCCCACCTCTAGATTTATCAGGGATTCAACTCCCACAAGTACCCCCCTATGTGTTTTCACTTACTTTGCCCCTCACTCATTCTGAAAACTTATCACACTCAGCAGAAGTGCAAGAAGTCCGATATTCACAAGAAAAAAAAAACTACAAGAATGAAATACAGAAATTGAGGAGTGCGGGGCAACAAGACACCAGAACCCAGAAAACCCCTACTCCCCCTCCCCCCCCAAATCTGCCTCTGCTATCCTTCCCACCAGATCCACCTCCAGCTGTGCTACTACCATTGCCAGGATTTTGGGATGCCCCGGGAGTGGCTCCACCATGTCCACCGCCACCTCCCACCATGCTCTGGGGTCTGCCGTTGCCCTCCACCAATGTCCTGCCAGCAGACGCCCCATCTGCATGACCCCCTGCCCCAATTCTAGGGGGAGATCCCTGGGCAATATCTTTATCCCTACGCGCCAAGTCCCGTTCCTTCCAAGCCTCATCCAGTTCCCTCCAAAACCCATCCCTCTCCTCCCCCACCCTACGGATTTCCTCCCTGCATGTAGCCAACAACCTCTCCAATTCCTCCACCCGACACTGCAGGAGAGCCTCAGCGATCGACCATGACTCTCCCACAGACTGCTCAACCAAGGCCCCAGAAGTCGGGGAATACATAGTAGGACCAGGAGGGCCTGCCATCGCCGGCTCCCCCTGCGCCCGCTTGCTAGGCCCCACCTCTGGTGAGGGGGACGCCCTCCGTTTACTCTTGTTGCGCATCGCAGGGGCCCCCTCCCTCCACCCACCCCGCGGGGGCCCAATCTTCATCGAGGGCCATCCTGTGCCAACTCCCCCCTCTACTCCGGAACCCCTCTCTGAGACCCTACCCCTCCGACCCTCCTCCAACTGCATTGCAACCCACTCATGGTCCCACCCCTGTTCTGCCGCAATGCAGGTGGCACGCCAACTCAGAGTGACAGAGCACTTCTCATGCCACGAGCAACATGGGAGACACACTGACATGTCCTGCCGCACTCCTGGCACAGGCTCCTCAAACTCGCACTGTTCACCCCGCCGGGTACAGGACGCGCACTATGTATGTGGGTTAGTTCAATAAGGAAGGAACATGCCAATGATGCACTGGGGCCACCGCCTGACACCACTCCAATGTCAGGGGACCTCTTGCTCACCCCGCAGCCTCTGCAAAGTACTCTGGCATCATGTCCGCCTGCGCGACTTGCGACCCTGTGGGGATGGGGCAGACCACCCCGGGAACCATACCAGACCTGGAGCGAGAAGCAAGGACCATTTCCCCCGACGACTGTGCTGGGACCTCCCCCAACGTAGGCCTCGATGGGCCCGCCACCGCCACCGACAACTCTGACAGGACCTATTCAAGCACTCTGGCCACGACAAGCAAGAGACAATACTTATGACTACAGTACATTGCCTGCACCCGCCTATGGTCTTGCTGACCCTCAGAGTCCTCTGAGGAAGAAGTCAAGGTATATGCCAAGGGGGAGGGGGACACTGCTGGAGAATACATGGAAGATGACATTGGGAAAGTTTGGGAACCCCAGGGTACGTCTGATCCTTTTCAATGACTAGGAAAGAACCCCCTGAACAGTGGCCATGCTTTGACTTCATTCCCCATGCCGCCGCCACTACTGTGGTCTGATCAATATTGCTTGACTTCGATTCCCATGCTCCACCAATCCCCAAACTGTACCCCATGTCTCGAGGGTCTCGACGCTGAAGGGGGAGTGATGTCATGACCTGCTCCCTAGACCCCGACACTGCTCCCAGCCCCCCCCCCCCAATGCTCCGCCAAAACCCCCAACCCTTGCCCACCCTCCGTGCCCACTTCAGGCAACTCCAACACTTCCTCAGCAGACCCCGACAGCTCCTTGATCAACTCCAACACCTTCTCCACAGCAGTTGATGCACCTCCTGAATTCCCCCAAACTCCCGAGGCTTTCCCTGACCCCGGAATGATCCGCTTTCCAACTGATCCCATCAGAATGTCACTGCAGCCCGTTCCAAGACTGCACCCGACAACTGTTGACTCCACACAGTTCCGTCAAGCCCGCTGCCATATCTTCTACCCTCCAGAGCCACCCAGTAGTAGGTATATAAGTCATAGAGGGACCCCTAGTACTTTAGTCTTGATATTACCTTCACTGGTTTCCTATGTCTTGTCTTTCATCTCATCACTGTCTCTGTTTTTAGTTTCAAATCTATCTCTGTTCTCTGTCTCGTCTCGCCTTGTCTCCACCTTGTCTCAACTGTGTATAGTTCCTTTGTCTTCCTAAGTTCCTTTCATCTCCAATGACAGTATGAACTCCACATGCATGCTATGACCCAAACATTCCTACGTCAACCCCGGACCTTGCTTCCACTCGGCCCAGGAACACCTCACGCCTTGGCAATCCCCTGTCAAACTCCAGCTCTGCCCCCGTCAACCACAAAGCCTCTGCTTACCCTGCATTCTAATTGCGTGCCCACGAACTTGCTCCAGCACCTGTCCAGGTTCAATGACTAGTACACTTGGTCTTAGACACCCCCGAACCACTCCGGACTTGCTCAGATTGCCCCCTAGCTCCCCCTTGCAAGTCCCCCCACGCCAATACCGGACGCTTGGTTATAAGCGCAGGGCATTGCATCTGCCTAGTAAGGACTTGCCAGTGTAGCTGAGCCCCCATCGTCAGGGGAACCTGACAGCAGCTGCAGCTGTGGCTACTCTGTGGCAGAAGCTGTGGCCCACAAACTTTGATGGATCAATATTGCATTCTAGAAGGTGACATCTGAGTGTTGTGATGAAGACTTCTTGTGAGAGAAGGGAGCTGTCTGGGTTTGTAAAAAGGGGGTGATCATGTGGCTTTGAGTCAACAATAAACATATTATGGAGAGCTGAAATGGGGCATGTGGAGGACCCAGCAGGGGTAGTGAGTAGAATTGAAGTACCTTTATGGAAGGGGTCTGTCTTGGAAGCTGGAAGATCAATCATTACATGGGAGGGAGAGTCAAAGAATAGGAGGAATGTGACACATCCCCATGTGAGATGGGATGCAGGGCTAAACTTTTTGCCTCATCCTAGCATAACTTCTCCACAGCAGAGAAATCCTGCCCATGCAGACTTGCATGCTGCATTGAAGAAGGCCTCGAAAGGTTTGGTAATGTTGCCTGCAACAGATGAAAGCCTCTGGAGGATATCAGGGGTAATTGGTTGCTTAGGGTTGCATTTGCGCTCTCCATGATAGTGCTTAATACCTCAGATAACTCTGCAGACCATCTCAGATTCACATGCATTGAAGGGGAGCCCTTCATTGACATGGAGGGAGTGCACCACAGCAAGGTAGCTTTTGATAGTTTTTGATTGGAGGGCATGGTCTCTCAGGGAGCAGACCCATTCAACAATGGCTTGGTCTGTGGCTGGGAGATAGCAGCCCAGTTCACCAAGCACATTGGGGTTGAGACAGCAGAAGTTGATGAAGGATCTTTGACTGGTAGAGTAGGATTTCCTGGTGCTGGCAGCCAGTCCATGCCAGAGGTAGAATGCTGCTTGAGGTGAGAGATTAGCATGTGTTTCATACCAATGAGGTGGGACTTCCACAATGAGGGGGTGCAAGGGAGGTGTGGTGCGAGCTTGAATAATCTGTCATACTGAAAATGGGAAGCAGCATCAGCAAGTGCATTCTCCTTGGTGGGAATCCAAACTGAAGAGAAAGAAATATCAAGACAAGCTGCAAGCATGACAATGGTCCTCAAGACCTGCATGCTATGGACTGAAATCACCATCCCTGAGTTGAGCCAAGCTACTATGGCAGGATTATTGCAGAAGAATGTGATGTGGTGCCCCTTTCATGCATCTCCCCAGCATAAGATCATGTGCAAAACTGCATAGATCTTCTTGAATTGGATATTGCAGTTGTCAAAGCATCAAGGAATGCGAGCAGAGAACCATTGATCTGGAATGACTCCTCCCATGCCTTTGCAACCACTAGCATCTGTGTGAATGGAGACTGAGGGATGAGAGGGAGATATGAGCATGATACCATTCTACCATGTGCTAAATGTTTGCCACCAGTGGATGTCAGCTGCCGCTGCCCTGGGCACATGGCACATGGTAAATGAGGACTTGAAAGAGCCAGCAAAATTGAATAAGCGGCAGAGAAATGTCTGGGAATGGGGTATGACTTGGGAGGTAAACTATAAGAAGCTTGTAAGCTCCTGCAGCTCAAGGAGGGAACACTTGTGCTTTGATGACCATGCATCTAGCAGCTCCTCCAAGAAAACTAGCTTGTGTTGGGGAAGGTGTGCCTCCATAGCCACTGAGTCAATTTTAAGGCCAAGGAACTCAAGCTCAGCCATTGGCCAAATGGTCTTGGAATCCTGGAAGGAGAGCCCCAGCTCTCTTCCAAGACTTGATACCCACTTGATGGCAGCATTCAGTGTTGAGGGGGGCAATAGGGGAGAGAATATAAGCAGGAAATCATCCAGATAATGACAGAGCAAGGCCAGTATGTGGTGCTGGATGATTCAGTGCAGAGCCTCAGCAAAGAGGTTAAATATGTATGGTGTGGACTTGAGACCAAACATCAATACAATAAGATAGTAAAGTTTTGAGCCCCATCAAAAGCCTAAGAGGTGCCAGTCTTTGGGTCATATAGGGATGTGGTGGAAAGCATCTTTAAGATTGAGTTTGGCCATCAGTGCACTGTGGCAGAGCCTTTGAAGGTTCTTGAGTGCATGTGCAAACATGTCATAAGAAATGTGGCCTTCACTGTCCAGAATGCCATCATTCACTGAGTCCCTCCAGCCATGACAGATGATTGATTAGGCAGAGTTTCCCTGGCTTCCTCTTACAGCTTACTGTGCCCAGTGGTGAGCGGTGAGAGTTTGGGAATAGTGGGGCATCAAAGGGGCCTATGGTGTGAGATTGTTCAACTAAGGAATGTATAGAAGCATCAATGAATGCTTTGTTATTGAGGGCAGACTTGAGATTTCTGCATGATTGGGAGTGATTTTCACCAATAAATCCAATATTTGCACCAGAATCAATTATATTGAGGATAGTGGATACAAAGTCAGAGTGAGGACAATCACATAAGTAGTATTGCCAGGCCTCAATCACTAGGAGTGACTGGACTGGGGACTGGGAGAGGAGCAAGGGGTGCACAGAATTACATTGGGAATCTGTGTTAGAGCATGGTGGTGGCAGCAGACCAGGTGGGAAGAGATGCAAGTGAGGAAGGTTAGGTGTGAACTTAATGGGGGGACAAGGAGATGAAGAAGCCAGTGCTGGAGAGAAGACCTGTATGGCAAGCGCCAAGCCTGCCAGGGCTTGCTTTCAAGTCTTCTTGCAGTCTTTTTCTGGGTGATCCTTGCTACTACATTTGTGGCACTTGTAAATGTGATTATCAGGGCAATGTGATGCAGTACAGATGCTCTTGTTATATGCAAAGCAGGTTTCCATGCTTACGTCCTGCTCCCACTTGCCCACTGACTGGTGCAAGGTACTTGGTGCTCTTGTATTCCTGAGGCAGAATTTAGTCAAGAGCATTTTGTCCAGTCTAGCCCAACCCACATACAAACCTGTGATCATTTCCTGCCAACAGTTGAGATGGAAATGAATATGATATTGGAGCACTGCCAACCATTCATACTTTTGATTAAGCATCATCAAGTGTGAAAGGTACCTTGCAGCACCATGACCAATTATAAATGTTGTGTGAGAGTCACCAGATGATGCCGCAAAGGCCTGCAAGACAGAGAAGTAGGTGGAGAGGGGTATGAGAAGATTGTGGAGGGCTGTGTAGTCCTTGGTTCCAGCCATTCATGAGCTGTTGGAATCTGTATGATCCATGTCAGCACACCTGAATTTTGATGTAGGATTGAGCTTGCAGAGGTCCATGGGGCAGAACTCATGATGAGCAATGTCCAAGAGCAAACTTGTCTCAATAGTGGGAAAGAGTGCAGGTAGTGACTTACCAGCAGGAGACTGATCAGTTGAGACAAAGGCTGGGAATGACAGTGGGGGGTTGGCTTGAGTCCCTTGCATGCTTGCTGCAAAGAATGATGTGAGACCCAGCAATTGATTTGCCAATGCAGCAAATGCACACAACATGGTCATCATACCTGCAAGCATGGCGTCATTGCTCTGTGTAGGTGGGTCTTGTGATTGTGGCAGCTCCAGATCACTAGGGCTGGAGAACAGCTGATTGGCACCAAGCATGGGTAGTAGCATTGGGGATGGAGTGAGTGATGGTAAGCCTGAAGAAGGTGACAAGGGAGCTGGGGATGGGGGTGATGGGCAGTGGTTTGTTAGAGCAAACTGACTGTTTGGTAGGCAAAGACAACCCAATGTAGGCATGTTGCCCACTGAAAAGAGGAAATTGCATCCTGCAAAAAACAAAAGCCAAGTCCAAAGGACTGATGAGCTCTATGTAAGTACAGAAAGGAAGCAGGATCTATGTATTATAACAAACCTGATGAGCTCTGTGTAAGTATGGAAAGGAAGCAGGACAAGTTGGGAGTAAGGAGAAAATGACTATATATATGATGTCCAAACAGTGAGAATGAGAGACAATGGGCCATTATCAACAATGCTACAAAGCAATGTAATATGGCCAGGGAATGCAATGCATTGTGATCAAGGGTTGTGTCACTTACATAGACCTCAATCAAATGCTTTTGATCAATTCACCTTACTGGTGCATGAGCCACATCTTCCCTAATGACTTCTTGGTCCTGTAGGGGCATTACATCCTTAATGGTATTGTCATTGCACTGATGAGCATCTAATGCCATCCACAATGATCCATCCTTTTTGGGGATGCACAACAGTGGTGCAGCCTGATTGGCCACACATTGCTCCCACCACTTAGCCTGCACATAGCAGTCAATCTTGTCCTGCAATTGCTGCTGAAGTGACTTAGGACACCTCTGCATGAAGTATGAGTACTGTTTGGACTCATCAATGAGATTTATCTCATGATTTACTTTGCACCAAGGAGGAAGTTCTTCCTTTGTTCCATTCACAATGTCTTCAAACTTGTTGTACCACTGCTGACAAAGGCATGGTATATTGCCTTCTGACAGTGTGGGAGGTTGCAACTTCTCCCCAACTCTCTTTGGCTTCACAGGTGGTACAGACTTTGTGTACTTATCATGCAAGGCCATCAAACAAAGTTCTGATTTATCTGGTATGTTCAGCCGAACAGGACCACAAACTGTCCTGCCTCTTGCTTCTTTTCATGAGTATTTGAACTTGCTAGGCTCAGATATTTCATCCTCCATAGCCATTCTATACAGTTCATCTTGAGGGGTCAATTGCTATACCCCTTCCTGACATGTCAGGTCAGCTATGACCTGATTCCACTCTTGTGGCATTCTTGGGTCATACACCCCTTCCAGAGTAGGCTTTGGAATTGGTCTGTTCCAAATCTTCCTTTCCCTTGCCTTTGAAGGTTCACTTTGAACCTTCTAGCATACTTTCCCCCCCTCTTGAAGAGTACTCCTCTAATACTCTTCCTCAGATACCATTAGAGATGGGTGACCATTGGGTAAACTTTCAGTTATTCAAAGTTCATCCTCATTCACTACCTTCTCTATGGTGGGCCATTTGATCCCACCTGGGAGTCAATGCTGTTCATTATGCCACTTCTCCACTGTGTGGAAGCATTGTGCACAGCCATTGGCATCCTACAGCTCCAATTTGTGAGCTGGAGTTGCCCTTCCATCAATGACCACCTGGTCATTTATGAAATCCAGGAGAACCTTATGTGTTCTCATGAATGGTGTATCTATAATTATATCATAACAATTGAAATTTTTAATGTCCACATAGACATTACAAATCTCACTAGGGACCTTCATGGTGACCCTGGCACCATAGTTTACTATAGAACAACTTCCAATTGTTTCCAGCTGCAGAGTAATGGAGGTGGCCAGTGGTGCCACCCATATTCCAGCCACATGTGCAAATGAGGAAGTAATCCTAGATGTGGTACTTCCTGAATCCCACAACATCCACACTCTGTGGCCATTAACCTCCACTGAAGTGACAAGACATTCTTTATCTCATGCTGGCAGCACTGGGTGTTCCATGGCATCCTTGGATGCCATGAGCCACACTTTTCTCATATGAACCTCATTACTAGGTTCTTTCTCTCTTTGTCTGCCAAACAGAACCTCTGTGAGGACAAATAGTCCCTCACTATCACTACCATGAGTATAGTACTTGTTGTTGTATGTTTCCAATTCAATGTACTCCTCACTATGCTCCTGAGTCCCATCAGACTCAAACACCTTATTGGCATCAGCCTCAGCAGGCTCCTCCTCCTGCTCATTGTCAGCTTTCCCTGCATCCAACAGCACAGCCATATGAGCTGCCTGCACAAATACCTGAGGAGCTGGTTTAGCCAGCTCCCTGCATTTGCATGCAATGTGCCCAGCCTTCCCACACTTATAGCAGTTCACAGACTGCCTAGCTTCCTTGCTGAGTTGGCCAGATGCTATGACCACAACATTCTTTCCTGCAGTGAGATGCTTTCTTGCTGCCTGCAATGCAGCCCCAGGTTAGAAGGGCCCCAAGCCCACACCAACCCTGGGTATCAATGGTCTCAAGGCCATGCATACAGCTAGTCTCTTTGATGACCACAATGGTTGTGGCCACTCATGCTGGCTGATCACCTCTGTCTGCTTGGCCAGTACAGTCTCTATTGCTGGAGACTGCACTGCTGCCAAGAACAGCTGCCATCCTGACCAACTCTTCTTGCTGTGCTCCAAATAGTGCACAGCAGTCTTGATGCTGCTCTCATAGGCTTTGGCCTCCAAGACAAACTCCTCAACAGTATTTACTTCTAGAGCCAGCCCACCATTATGTATTAATGCTACAAGCATATCAGAGGGTATCCTTCTCAAGAACTGCTGACAAATTGTAAATTTGTTAGGGAACACAGCCATGTTTTGAGCATGGTTGAGCAAGGCATCATAGAAGCCTTGCACCCCTTCTTCAGCTGCATACACTGCATCACAGAATGCATTGCATGCATCCTGCATTGTTGAAGGTTGTACAAACCAGTTGTACAGTCCAAGGACCACATCCTTGAACTTCCAGTGGGATTGTGCCCTATTGACATGTATGACATGTCATAGGTACCACTTCAGTGCACCAGCAGCTAGAAAGTCCATTAAAATCAGGACTTTCTCATGCTTGCACCCATCCCCACCATACTGAGCTACAGCATAGAATATGCAAATGCTCATCAACTAGTCTTCAAGTTTGCTGAACTTGGCAGACCCTGCATAGGGAGTGATTTTCTCTGATAGATCCCTTTGCCTGGGCTTGAGTCCTTCTGGTATAACCAGTTATACTGCAAGCAACTGTTCCATCACTGCCCTTAGACAATTGTGCATTGTCTGGCAGTGATATTCATGGACTTCCTTCACTCCTGGAGTTGCAAAGCATCCACACTGTTGTGGCAGCATTGAAGCTGCTGTGGCTGTCTCTCTGGGAGGACTGTAGTCCTCCTCCTTTCTGCTCTGCATCCCACACCTTCATCCCCACCACAAGGGCCTTCATCTGGTTCTTCTAGATCTGGTGGACCTCTTTCTGGGAGTGGCGGTGGTCCACAACCAGGAAAAGGTGGTCCTCTTCCTGGACCTCCACCTCCTCTTCCTGGGCTCTAAGGTCTATAGTATGGTATAGGTGGAGGGAACAACACAGGATCACTCTCTAGTGATTCTTGTCCTGGGTCTCCTCTACCCACAAAGGGGCTCTGACCAGCCCCAGCATGTCCATCTCTGAGAGGGAAGCATGAGTCATGCTCCTCCTCCTTGATAGGCTTGGTTTGTTCTAGTGGAACATACTCTTCAGGCCATGCATCATAGGCAGTATTCCCTTGGAAAACCACCCCTTGATCATCTACATAGGACTGCCCAAAGTCCTCCAGGTCCCCATTGCAAAATTGCTGTAGAGCAATTTGATCTTCCCATGTCAGTGCTCTCCATGTAGACCCACCAGGTCTATGCTGCACTAGTGGTTGCTCTATCATAATCACTAACCCTGCATCAGTAGATGCCAAGTCCAGTGCTACAATTGTGCCCAATTTGGCCTATCATTGATGGTCCACTGCCACCTGTCTAGCCATGTAATCCCATAGTGTTTTGCCAGGTTGTTGCAGTGCTTGCAATAGAGTCAATGCTTTATTGACTGAGAACAGAGGGGGTGCATATGCTCCCCCAATATATGAAGATGGCATTGCAGACAATGCCTGCAACCTCTGCAGCTTCTTGCATTGGAGGTACTCTGTTACCTCCTGTGCTAAGAACAGCATGTACAAGTCCATATATTTCAATGGATTAGTTGGAACAATATTGTCTCCCAACAATCTTTGAATTGCAATGTGCTTAGCTACTCTTGCAGCTAGATGTTGCTGAGTAGAGGTTCTAGGAACCTCAACATGACTCTGCCAGAATGCCATCACCCTTCTACAAAGGATGTTGTCTGGGTGAGCCTCACTGTCCATATCAGAGGTGTCTCCAACATCCTCTGATATTGTTTTGATAAATGCAGCTGGGGCTGCCATCCACATACCCAGCCCTGGCCCAGCTTGTGATCTTACAGACCCATGAGCCCTGTATGGAGAGTCCTCTCCACTCCTTAGTGGTGTTCCCATTGAGGAATTGATTGGACCTCCCATGGCAATTGGGAAGGATTGAAGTCCTTCCAGCCTCAGTGCTGTGGGTGCATACAAAGGGGTTTTCCCCTTGTCTGCCAATGCCACTGCACCTCCTAGCTCCATGGCCAGATACAGTCAAGTAGAGGGCCCTTGTGAGCCCTCTGCTCAAATGCCCTTATGACCACCTGCAGGTGGTCATACTAGAGTGACTGCTAGCAGTCCTCCTGGTATCACAGCACTCTCCCTGCCCCTGTCATGGTGTGACATGTCAGGTTCCAATGTCCCATGTGGAGCACTCTTTAATGCTCCACCAAACTCTGTCTTGGACCTAGGCCCAAGCACCTGACCTTCCATCGTCACCACTGTGCCCATTGTAGAAGGTGCATGTCAAAAATTTTAACATGCTGGTCATATCTAGTGGCAGTGAACTTCTTTTACAGAAGTTTGAGTTTCTGACTCACAAATGAGTTATTACACCTTTGACTTTAGAAAATGTAATGTTTTTGTTATGGGTTGCACAGCTTACAATTCACCCAACATAAGTCAAAACCAGTCATTCTGTCTACAAAGTATGGAGTAAGGTGCTGCCTTATATAAGTACTAGTACAATACTTTTAGGGATAGCATCAGATGACACTATCAGTGTAAGTAAATATTAAATAATATATATGTATGCATGTAACAACTGCTCCATTACAGTTGGTGTTGGAGACTCCCTAGATATATGTCAGGGTCAAAATGGGGGGTTCCAGAGCTGGGTTGCCAGGTGTCAGGTTCTGCTGACTATGGGGGCTCAGCTACACTGGGAAAATCCTTACTAGGTGGACATGATGTCCTGTACTAATAGCTTGGAGTTTGGAGGAGGTCTAAACTTTGGGGACTTGTGAGGATAAGCAAGGGGGAGTGGTCTGAACAAGTCCAGGGTGGTCTGGGGAAGTCTAAGACAAGGTATGGGGAAGGGTGGAACTTGAAGGGGGCTCAGGCACAAGTCTGGAAGTGAGTATTGGAGGTATGGGGCAAATGGAGGCTATGCAAGTGATGGGAGTGGGGCTGGAGTTTGATGGGGAATCAACAAATGTTGATGGGTTTTGGGGCTGAGCAAATAGCAAGGTCTGGAGTTGGTATAAGAATGTTTGAAGTTTGTAATTGTAAGCATGGGGTTTGTAAAGATGTTGAGGTTGAAATGACTTGAACACAATAAAGGAAATGGAGTTGAACAAGACAAGAACAAAAATAGATTCAAGTGGAGATACAAAATGATAACAAGACAATAACAGAGATAGAGACAAGACAAGACTGGGAGACTGAGATAAGACTGGAAGACTGAGAGGAAAGGAATCTAACATGGAATATGAAACACAAGATAGAAACAATCAAACCATAGGTAATGTTAAGCAATATCAAGACTAGAGTACAAGGTGCTACTCTACAACTTATATACTGACTACTGGAGAGCTCTGGGGGACAGTGGGTGTAGTGGCAGGGCTTGTCAGAGCTGTGTGGAGTCAATGGGTGTTGGTTGTGATTAGGAGATGGGCCACAGTGATATTCCAATGGGATTAAATGAGGACACAGGCTGTTCTGGAGTCATTGTGATGCTCTGGAGTTGGTCAGAAGAACCAGAGTGATGAGTTGGTGATGTATGCCAGAGTCAGGAACAGTGGGGGAGAGTTCCAGGGACTCAGGAGAGTCAGGAGAAGCATTGACAGCTGTGAAAAAGGCATTGGAGTTAGCCAGGGGGCCATTGGGCCTTGCTGAAGAAGCATTGGAGTTATCTGAAGTAGGCATTGCAAGTTGGCAAAGGTCAGGGAGTTTGGAGAAGCATTGGGGGTAACTCTGGGGAAGTGGAGTGGTTGGAAATAAGGTTGGGTGTCCAGGGAATGGGTCATGACAAATACTACAACTGTGGAAGGACCCTGGAGCACAAATATCAGCCTGGGGATTGAGTCTACCTGGATGCCTCCAACATTAAGACTACTTGGCCTTCAAAAAAGCTGTTGCACTATCAATTGGGACCTTTCACAGTGGAACAACTGGTAGGGCCCCTGACCTACTGACTCTGGCTCCCCATGGGGATGCACCAGCTTCATCCAGTGTTCAATGTGATCAAACTGACTCCAGCCCAAAGTATCCTATTCTGGGGCAATGTCTGCCACCCCCACCACCTCCAGTGGTCAATAATAGTGAGGAGTACAAGATGAAAGAAATCCTGGATAGTTGTTTATTCTGGCAACAACTACAATACAAGATGAAGTGGAAGGGCTATGGGATTGAGGATATCTCCTGGGAACCATGGGAGAACATACATGCCCTGAGGCTCATCAAGGAGTTCCACAGGAAACACCCAGATGCTCTGTGTGCCATACAAGGAATCTACCCTATTTTGCCAGTGGACCAGGTGATCAGGGACTTTCTCTACTCCATGCATCAAGGCACTGCATGCTAGAGGGGGGTGGTGTCAGGGGACTTCCATTTCTGACCTCCACAACTTGCTCCAGCATCTCTGCAGCTTGTTTGACATCTCCAGGGCCTGTTCCAGAACCCCAGATATCTCTGAAGAACTGCAGAACTCTCCATATTACCTCATCAATCATTGTCCTAGGGTTAGGACTAGCTCCAGCTCTCTGTATAGTAGTTCCCATGCCTCTGCTGCCCACTGATGTGCCATGCCAAGCAGTGGAGATCCTTAGACTTGTTCTCTTTGAATTCCCCTCTGCTAGCTGTGTGACTCAGATCTGCCACCCTGGAGGTCACCCTTACAGCCCTGGAGAGGAACATTTGCCAGTCCAAGCACTCAACCAACTTGCCCAAAAGGGTGCAATGTCCAAGCTGTTGGACATGCTGACTGGCTCCATATATAGTGAAGTGGTCCTCTTACATCAGCCCCTTTTTCTAGAGGTGGACAACCCAGCTACCTTCAGCAGGAGAGTCACACATCTGTTAGAATGGAAGCTGGACTAGAGGAAAGACTATATTATGTAATATAGTTACCCCCCAGGCATTGCCTGTAAGCCACAATCAAGTTTCTCTTTTTAATGCACAGTATCAAAGGTACTATCACATGACTAGGCCAGCAACCTCTAATCACATGACCTCAAATAAAGTGCATCTTAGGAGAATTGAACTTGACCTTGTAGCTACTGGCTCTATATATAGTGAAGTGGTCCTCTTACAGAAGTAGCTTTCATAATGGTGGTTGAAGGTCAAGATGTGGTTCAACCAACTTGAACCACTCCCAAATATACCCAAACATGGTCACATGACTCTGTTGATATTCCCATGTGCAACTCACTCTTTATTTCTGACTAAAATAGGGATAAATCTGCAAAGTGGAAGATGCTCAAAAAACTGTCCCAATCAGTGAATATTTTAAAATGGCTATTACTCCATCAGTTTTGATTTAGATTACATAAGCCAAGATGGAATTTGTAGCTGTGATGCTATAGTATTTTACATAATTTAACTGAAATTTTAGATACTTCCAATCCTTCATGCCAATGTCATCTTTCAAAAAGTATAAAATATTGGGGCAGTTTTTTGAGCCACTGTAGCTGTGACAGACAACTAAATTGTCTATAACTTGGCTAACACAAGTCCACTTGATTCAATAGATGCAATAATGAAGTTGGGTACTTCTCAGACAATTCTCAGTCAGTTGGCTACCAAAGTCAGTAATGAGCTCTTATGTAGGGGATTAGGTGCAAGGATGAAGGTTGTTTTAAGCAATTTCCATGAAGATAACAATCCAGCTAAGTGGTTGGTGAATCCAAATTCTCATCATCATTGGGAAAGTGCATCAATGTTATGTACCCATCATGATGAGCAGACAAACACATTTTGTACAAATTTTGAATCTCAGCAATCACCTTCTTGTTGTCTATGTATGAGTACAGGAATTTTTTTTTGCACTGTGCATTCATGACTCAATGATACTTATCTTATCACAATACATACTTTATCTGTGAGGTGGGTTATAATTGCCCAAGCTCCTATTTTCTCATTAATCAGGGGTTTCCTGTGCTGAGAATATGATCCCCAAGCAGGACAGATATAATATGTATGTGCAATAAAATAAAATTTTGCAAAGTCAGAGATCATTCAAATATGATATTATGAAACAGATATTGAAAACCCAAATCAATATCATACAATAATAAATCCACCATGAAGGTGTGGGTAGGGTGGGCTTGAAAACAGAGCTGAACCAATGCCTACATGTCCTTCATGATGTGTTGATGGAGGTTGGTTTCTGACAGCAACTCAATGATACTTATTTTATCACAATACATACTTTATCTGTGAAGTGGGTTATAATTGTCTGAGCTCCTATTTCCTTGACAATTAGGGTTTCCTGTGCTGAGAATACAATCCCCACCCCCAAACACTGGAGGCAAAGCAGAGCAAGGATACCCCCACCCATCCAGCTAACAATCTAGATACAATAGGACAGGTCTCAACATTTCCACATATATTGGAGCAATTACTTCCAGTGACCTCCAATACCTCAAAAATAAATCTGAAGTCCACCTCCCCAAAAGTTTCACAATATCAGGTGGAACACCAGCCAACAGAAATGCAGTTGTACCACCTATATGGGAACAATGACCCAAGATTTGAGACATAACAGCATCCTCTAGAATAGGATTCAAGCGTTTCAGCAACCTCCTAGTCACCAATGCCATTCTCATAACATTTGGTCCTTCAAACCATTGCAATAGGTTCATCCATGTGAGCTTTGTTTATGCATGCATGGATGGATAAAGCTGTTATTGGATTGCACCAACCAAGCTGATGAGTGACAATTACCATCTCCCCAATTGACTTCCCTCATTTAGTGTGCAGCAAATGCAATGTACACAATCCAACATCATTAGGGTGGCCAAAGTGTTTCCAAGATGGTACATGCTCCTGTGTGAAGTGTGCTTGACATGGGGGAAGAAATTCTCCAAGATGAATCTGAGACCAGAAAGCCATCATGGTGATGGCCCATATGCATGCATCCAAACCTATGCCCAAATCCAACCTTGAATAAATCAGTTCCAATGTACAAAGCAATACTGCCAGTTGTTGTGATTTAATTGATTCTGGAGGGCACATGTTTTTGGTCCCTCAAAGTGTATATGACAAATGCAAGGAATGATTCCATGGCAAACCATTTTGAATGTGCCATGCCCTCAAGCCCAAAATCTTATTAGAAGCTGTCTTGCCCACCATGAAAGCTGCAAAGAGACTGAGTACCTCCTCTGACACTGGGATGGCAGCCAAGAAGGGTGTATTTTTTGAGGTGCAAAACTCTAGATACTGTTCCACAGAGCATGCATAACATGAAGTTGTAGAATCTCTCCAGATGTTCAAAATGACTTTGTCAATGCATTCTTGCTCATCTTGCAACAATTGAAAAGGTTGTACCAGTGTACAATCTCGCAACAATTCCAGAGGTTGTACCAGAGTACAAGACTGTGATTCATTGTGCCCCTCAGCATGTAGACCTTGAAGCAACTGTGCCTGCAAACAAATCCTTGAGAGAACACCAATTCCACCCTGGCAAGTGTATGGCACTGTATGAGAACAACACAGATCTATATGAACAATGGGAGGCATTCATTTGTGAAAAAGTTGAGAAGAAGTTGATGGAGCCAGCATATAACAATGTGACTGACTGACCTGCTCAGAATATCAGAGACATTTAATGGCATTTCCTTCACATGCAAATATGTAACAAAAAAGTAGTACCACCACATATTGAAAACCACAATCACAACATTGTTTTGAATCCATTCTACTCAAGATCACTCTTTGTGATGGCACAATTGACAAAAGGTGACAGGTATGATGGAATTGAAGGCAGGAAAGGCAACAGGAGCTTAGACAATGGGAAGATTCCTCTTGAAGGTGCATCTGCCTTGTCATCCTTTGTCAAAACCCATGATACCATCAACCAAATCAAACAACTCTGGAAACCATCCATGATATGATGTAGGATTAGATTCTGTTGATTGTTATGCAATTGACCCACCTGCAATGCACTGACCACTCCCAAAGTATCTTCTGACCAAATCCTGCACAAAAGGCATGAAGCAATGGGAGATGCAAACACCCTGATGGAATCACCAAACACATATAATTAAGTGTACCAATTAACAATTTGGTGGTATGCAGGCTGACTGCAATACCTTCTTTCCATTCTGCCAGCTTCCCCAAATACTTCAATTGTTTGGCATCTGGTAGAGACACCATCTTCACATCAAAGGACCAAAGAAACCCAATGTAGGTGAAGGAGGATGTGAAAGGACTATGCTTATTGACTGCCCAAGGCCAACCCAAATGCTTGGTGTTTTTTCAAATATGTGATTCATTGTAATGATAATTGTATAGTAGAGCATGACTGATAGGATAACGGAAAAAATATGAAGTCATCTCCCCACTTGAGCATGGCCTTGATGCTGTGATGTAAAAATATGCAAACCAGGGCATCAGCCACCTTCCCAAAGATACCTGGGGCTGATGCCACTCCAAAATTCAGGCAAAAGTCGAAGTGCACAAGATGATTGATTGTAACTGCAAGTAACCTCCAGTCTTTGGGGCAAGTAGGGATATTCCAAAAAGCCAAATCCACATTGAATATGGCCACCTGCATGCCAGGAGGAGCATCTGCCACCAAAAGCCAACAAGCCAAGAATGTTCCCCAGTTGCACTTGAAACAAGATGAGTCAATGAAAGAGTTTATTGATGCAATGTTTGGATCATTTCAAGGAAAAGACAAGTCTAGAGTCATGCAGAGTTCTCCCCCACACTAGTTATCATGTTTAATGGAGCTGTTCTATATGGACCAAACAATTCAAGAGCCAAGTTGGGATGAAATCCCAGAGAGACATGTCCAAGTTTGATTTCTTTTGCATTTTAATATTACAAACTCATGTGATTCTGAAGAGCAATAGTGATTAAGTGGAAAAAAAGGTGAGTCCAAGGTACAAGCTCCTATGCCAATATCAAATCTGTTGCACAGGCCTTTTGGCACCTCTGCAAATTCATCCAACACCCCCACCTTAGCTAATGCTGCTTCCCAGCAATCAGCCAGCAAGTGTTATGTTCTGCTGACCACAGGGGCTCAGCTACACTGGGCAAATCCTTACTAGGTGAATGTGATTCCCTGCACTGATAACTGGGCACTCAGACAGAGCCTAAGCATGGGGGACTTGTGAGGGCAAGCAATGGGGAGTGATCCAAACAAGTCCAGGGTGGTCCAGAGGAGTCTAGGATGAGTTGTGGGGGAAGGGGCAAATTTGATGGGGTGTCAGGTACAAGTCCAGAAGCAGATATTGTGGGTGTGGAGTAAGTGGAGGCTATGCAAGTGATGGGAGCAGAGCTGGAGCTTGATGGGGGATCAACAGAGGTTGATAGCTTTCAGAACTGAGCAAGTAGTGAGGTCCAGAGTTGGTTTAACAAATGTTCAGGGGTTGTAATTGTAAGTGTAGAGTTTGTAAGGGCATAAGGTCAAGAGAACTTGGACACAATAATAGAAACAGAGTCAAACAAGATGAGACAGAGTTGAATGGAGCAAAATGGAGTCAAGATGAGATTGAGACAAGAACAAAAATAGATTTGGGCAGAGATACAAAACAATAACAAGAATGATAACAGAGATGGAGACAAGACAAGACTGGGAGACAGAGGTAAGGCCAGGAGACTGAGAGTAAAGGAAAATGTAACACAGAACACAAAACAAGAGATAGAAACAATCAGAAACACATCAGGTAAGGCAATATCAAGACTAGAGTATGAGGAGCTACTCTACAACTTATATACTGACTACTGGAGAGCTCTGAGGGGCAGTGGGTGTGGTGGTGGGGTTTGGTGGAGCTGTGCAGGGTTGACAGGTGTCAGTTGTGATCAGGGGGCAGGCCACAGTGATATTCTGATGGGATCAGCTGGGAACGTAGGCTGTCCCATCAGGTGAACCAGGGTGATGAGCTGGTGACATACAACAGAGTCAGGAGTGGTGGGGGAGGGTTCTTGGGGCTCAGGATAGTTAGGAAAAGTGTTGACAGCTGTGAAGAAGGCATTGGAGTGGGCCAGGGCGCTGTTGGGGTTTGCCGGAGAAGCATTAGAGTTACCCGGAGTGGGCATGGAGGGTGTACAAGGGTTGGGGAGTTTGTTGGGGCACTGGGAGGGAACTCCAGGGAAGCAAGCAGGCTGGAAACAATGTTGGGGGTCCAGGGAGTGGGTCATGATAGCAAGGGGGTAGACAGAGGGAAAACTGATTCAAGCATTACACACCTGTGCACTGTGGGTAGCCAAGCCACACAAAGAACAGACATGCAAGTGGGAACAGTTGACTCCTGACTTGCAGGAGGAGCCTCCATTATAGGAAAAACAGATCATTTTGCCAGAAGGCAAACACCAGCCACATCCTTCTCTTTGCAACCATTTGGGGAGAATCTTGCAGTTCAGCAGTTTGTGATTGAGTCCACCACAACCAATGCAACAAAACCCCTTGGAACTAAACTAGAAGTGCTGCAAACAACATCATGACTCCAAGAAGAGGAAGGATCACCTCAGCTCACACTGGTGACTGCTGCAACCATATCCACCATTTCCTTTAAGCATCTGGTGTTCTGGAGAGACTCACACTTTTTCCATATATCCCAGTGGAAATCTGCCATGCTGAAGGAATGGGAGTCTGTCAGGAACAAGGAGTGCAGATGACAATCATAATCCAAAATCACATTGAATTTGATCTGAGCATTGGGTAAGGACTGTAAGTGCTTGAAGTGAGAGGTGAATGTATCTGCAATTGCCTGAGCAACTGGGCCACCCAAGCAGTCCTCTCCATCTGCTTGCAAATGTTTCTGCATAGTGTCCACAAGGTTTTCACCTGCACCAACCCAATCCTCAAAGGTCAATCTCCCTTCCTTGGACAGATCAAAGGAGGCTCCAGGCAAGCACAACTTTCTGTTGGACACTATAAAGGAAGTCTCTGGGGCAGGGGGTTTATGAGATGCACTGCAGCAAGCTTCATCTGTCAAGACATCAAGGGGTATGTACTCCAGCATCCTCTATTCCAGCACTTGAACCACCTTGTGGAGGAACACCTCATCAGCTGCCAACAACTGGCACCCCAGTGTAGGCAGCAACCCATGTAAGGAATGCACAGGCTTTGGTAGAGCATCCAATGTCCCTGGCCTCTCCATCTGATCACCCAGGTAAATACCTAGAGGTAAACGTTCTGTTAGAGAAGGAGGCACATGGGCTGTCAAGCAAACAGGTGCCATGGCCTGCTGAGGCTCTGGTGTTCCAATGTCTCTTGAGTGCAGAGCCAAGGCAACCAAGTCTGCCCCCCATGCCAGAGAGTCCACAACTGCACCCTCCCTCACCACAGGAGTTTGCCTCAATTCACACAGAGCAGCCAAAGGAACAGTCAGCTCAGTGCCATGGAGTGGGCAATCCCCACAACAAACAGCCTCTGGGAAGTCCCCATCTCTAAAGGCATAGAGCCTCTCTACCAAGTCTGAACAGAATGGTCAGCATCTACCCACAAGAACAATACAAGATGTTTCAATATAAAATGCAAGACATTGCTAGCTTCAGCCATAAGAATAAGATATACACAAGCTCATGCCTCTGCCAAGGCCAGCCCCTCCTCTCCACTCCAGCTGCATACAAGTATTTATACAATAACATCTGTCACATACAAGCAGCCAATCAAATACATGCCCACATCAGTTGCATATAAGCAACTGTGGCAACATCAGTCACATACAAGCAACTGTGGCTGAACACTCTGCCCCAAGCAGGGGAGCCCACCTATATACACATTCATACCAGCTGCATATCAGCAGCAGAACTCTGTAGACAAACAAGTGGGAATCCACAATTCCCTTTGTACCACACATTGACCTAAGTAATGAATGGCCTAAGGCCCCAGATCACACTAAATCCACACCAGTGGCGGCCCCCAACACTTTGCCTTCATACATAACTGGCCAACAACTGGCTCCACAGCCCCACCCATGCCCCAGGCTCAACTTGTGCAAACACCAAGGAAAGAACCAATAAATTCAACTCACCCTGTTTCCCTACATCGCAACCAAAACTCCGCAATATGCACAGAAAAACATCATCAGGTCAGGTGACCACCATCTGGGTCCCCTCTTCTATGATCATCGGAGAGCGAGGAGAACCATCTTCAGGAGAACTAGATCATGCCGTATGGACAGACTCAGACCTAACTCTATGCACCACAGGAGTGGACCTTACACCAGTCTGCTCAGGTCAAGGTCCTAATTCTATATCCTGGCCCTCCTGAGGTACCAACATCCGAGCCACTGGCATGGCCTCGCGCAACGCCCGATCTACGGCTGATGGGGAAAGTTCAGGCAATCTCGATTTCCTCGCAGAGCCGTCTGCACAAGCACGCTTGGAGGCAAGTTCGGCCGCGGGCGAAGGAGCTGGTCTGCCCCCCGTCAGCAGCACCGTTGCTAGAGGAATTGCTCGTGGCACCGAAAAGGGTTCAGTAGACACGCCTCCTGTGGGGCGCTCGAAGGAAGTGCCCATAGCATCATCGGAAGGTATCTGTAGTCTAGATGTCAAGGTTTCGTTATCCACGCCGTTCTGGTTGCTAGGCCCGTCTCCCTCGTCGGCGTATAGTCTAAGGAACTAAGAGTCGAAGGCTGAAGCGATAGCTAGCGCCCTCAAATGTGACGGTAAAGTAGCACAGGTTTTCACCGAAGCGGAACTAATCAGAAGGCAAGTATTGACACTTTCCTTGGATCGATAGGATGGATCGACGATAACTCGGTTATTGTGTTTTTGTCAGATCTTGGTCTCCTGAATCTTCCCTGCTTCCTCATAAAAGGCGATGGACACCACAACATGTCACCCACTCACACATGACTTCTTTATTCCAACGTCTTGAACCTGAGAACCAGGACCAGAGGGCTAGAGATCAGGCTCTGAAGTGCATCGATGACATTCCACCAGTCATCATTAACGGCGAAGACATCACTCGCGATGCTCGAAATCTAGTCAAGGGGCAGGTTAAGGATTTGTTCTTTTCATCCATTTCGAGCTCTGTTGTATTTGAATTACAGATCATACTATTGATATGTACAGGCGCCGATTCACGCTTGTTTCACTCCGGCCTCGTCGTGGTCAATCATTAGGAGGATTGTTTGCCTTCTTTGTCGAGATCTCAAAGGCCAAGCAACGTCATAAAGCACGGATTAAAGAATTCAAGGTGGTATCTACCGCTTTTGTGGCCTATGTGGTGACTCCTATACAGTCGGCGACAGAGCACATTGAATACGAAGGCCTTCAAGCTATTGAGTGAGAAGTAGCTAAGAAATTTTCCCAGGAAGGTGCGATTGGTTCTTTGATAAATCTGGTGTCGTACTGTGGGATCTGAAAACACGTATTTAGGGCGCAACGGAGCTACTAGCCTCTCAGGCATCAAGATTATCCAACGATGCTAAAAGAGTTACAAATCAAATATACAAAAAGTCCACAGAAATTAGCGAAAGATCGAGGTATGTATTCTTGTAGAACGTCGACGAAAGTCTTCTTTGACACCCGACAAGCAGTCATCCTGCCCAATCTCAACAAACCGTGCATTATAACCTACATCGTCGGATTTGGGAGAAGGATGACATGGAAGAATTTGAGAAAAATCAAGACCAACAGGCTCAAGTAAATCATCTCGCAGATACAGAAACAGCCACAATTGCCTCTCCACGAGGGTAAGAGTTCTGATTGAGAGTGGAGATGACATCTTAGCTTGGCTGTCTAGGCTTCCCCCTCCACCGCGATTGGCGCGTAAATATGACAAGTATGAGGTACAGGATCCCGTTGAAATGTAATTTTGCGGACAACTATGTTCTTGGCTGGTATCTATACTGGTGCATCCAATTCAAAGAGCGGGGCCGATTGAAGGCAATCATTGTAGACAAGGACCTTTTGTTATCTTCGGGTTTGTGGACTTCCTATGTTGTTAGTTTGATTTACGACCGACTCTCGGCCCAGAAGTGCAAGCTCTATCATCGGGCTATGAAGCCTCTTCTTCCGACGGCTCTTCGTAAGTCGAAATTTGGATCGATCTTTTGACAATATTAGATAAGTGCCCAACTCACCTGTCTCTAGTAGACATTCTCACCAGGGTACCGAAAGTCTCGATTAAGATGACCTCGTGGATATCAATGTTGAAGCAATATACAATAACGTTTCTGCAGTTCTTAACATGTATTATCAAGACAATAATTTTGAGTTAGAGGGTCTTGTGTCCCTTTGCTGATGATCTAGCATAATTTTAGACTAGCCATCCTCCATTCCAGTTTGGAAGCATGTTTTTTGTATTACATGCATGTTGATTGTCTTCAATCTTGTTCGATCAGTTTGTTCATGATCCTGTTCCTTTATCTGTGGCCGCCCCATATCATACTATTATATCCAAATTTTTGTCGAAGTGTCCACACATAATTGGTCGAGAATTGGTTTGTCAACCATGTAATAATGGAATAACAACTTGTTGGTTGGAATTCAGATGCTGCATCTCAAGTGAAAGACGTCTCAAATAAGTCAAGTCGAACGCCTCAAATTCTCATCATCGTTGGAAATGTGCATCCACGTTATGCACCGTCATGATGAGTTATCGCGAGGGATTTACTTTCCACCAGGGTTCGAACGAAGGTATAGCTACTTCCCATCAAGTGGTGCGAGGTTTGAAGGATGGGACATCTACCTAGCTTGAAATAGAGACGTGACATAGCTTCCTGTACGGTTCAGGACATCTGTATACACAAAATCATCCATAATGTTAGTTAGAACTCAAGAACTAGTTTTGACGCCCATCAACCACCCATCCAGATCATATCTGGGATCGAAAACATTAATCGACCTTTTCTCCCCTGCGTATTGAGAAATATATTCCCAAGGACAATTGTCACTGGTTGGCATCAGCAAGCTCATACAACGCACCAATTTTCAACCAGTCAAACCCTAACAAGCAATCCGGCCCCCATTGTAATTTGGCACATCATTCGCTTGCACAATGGTCTCGTCAATACAACAAGAGCGCTCATGCTCTGATACATATTCCATGGCTGGAAGGACATAGCGTTTAATCGGGCACCAGCCAGACCGCGCCGAAGCCGATGAAACAAAATCTGGCCGATGACAAATAAGGCGTGAAGATGGTCGTGTGATACTTGTGGGGACAGGACTTACCCATGAAGCAGCATCTGAGTGCACAGAGGATTTGAACGGAGACTGAGTGTTTGTCATTTGGTCCGCTCATGACATTCATTACTCGAACAACATAATTCGAAGAGGTAGCGACTTATCAATCCTCTTCAATGCAAGGAGAATGATTTATAAAATAAAAAAAAAGAAACATTACCAAGCGAAATTAAGCTGCTACCCACAAGTGTTGCAGCAGGTTGTGAACAGGGGAAGGACAGACTTAGTCCGAGATGGAACTATGCTGGAGTTTCGTATTCAGTAGATAGGAATACGACAAGTGCCTGTCCATACATACCTGGAGTCTCGTATTCAGTAGATAGGAATACGAGACGTCCAGGGAGTGAAAATAATCTAGTCTATCATGTGAGACAAGATGATGTCGATGGTGTCATAGTCTAGAGTTGTGAAAAAAAAGGGGGGGCGGGTTGTGGCACTACTGGCACCTTGTTTCGACAGAAGGAATGTAAACAGGCTTTATTTTACCGTCATATACTGCTTGTCATAGCCAGAACCAATGACGATCAAAGTGCTTTAGATGACCCATGTGTTCTGGTTGCTTGGAGACAGAGATAGTGGATTGATTATTGACGTTGATGTGCTCCTATGCTGCCTAGTGCCATGCAGGAAACCAAACAAAAGACCTAACACTAGTCACTAGATAGGGTAGCTGGCAGTAGGAAGTTAATAGTGAGGGCAAGTTAGTAACCATCCCAGAAAACAAGAACAAATGGGGTGTGGAGTGAACAGGAAGTGAAGATAGTCACTAACACTAGCCTAAGCTGCTAGATGGTAATGAAAGGTTACTAGACAAAGGAAGGGGAAAAGAATGAAGATGAAAGGGGTTGCTCAGGAAGGTGGAACTAAGTGGTAAAAGGGGAGTTGGAAGAAAAGGAGACAGTAATGATAAAGAGACTGGGGAGGATGAATGTAAACTAGTTGCTAGCCATAGTTGCTAGCATTGCTAAGTCAAAATAATAATAAGGACACCCTCAGTTGGTACTACATAGTCAATGTCAAGGTCAGCAAGACTGTTGCCAAGTTGTTGTCAATAGCAAGTCAAAGAGCAAAAAGTGATCTTAAACTGGTAAGCTTAGAGAAAGAAGGGGGAAATGGTACTCTGTTCATTGTTTTTTTTGTCTCTATGTACAGGCAGTATTTATACTGTTCATAGGTATAGTATAGAAAAGAAAATAGTAGTTGCTGCCAGTGATGGTGTCTGTGGAGGTGTCAATCTGATAACCAAGTAAAAAATAAACAAAGTCAATGTGATGCATAAAAATTACAAATTACAAGAGAAGAGCATGCCCAATGTCAATACCTGAAGTGTAGACACTGTTCAAGTATGTTTGTAAGCTCAACAAGAAAAATGATAAGTAAGAAATCACATGATGGTCAATATGTCCATTTTTAGAGAGAAGGCAGTGTTGTTGCCAAGAAAGTCACTAGCCATTGTCACTAAGGAAGGTCTCAGCCTTGTTGTTCTAGACCAAAAGTTCAGACTCCATATGATATGGCTCATGATTGATAAGTCTTGTGGTTGCTCAAATCCCATGCAAAGGCTCCATCATTCCAAACCTTGGAGCTAGGCCTCACATGCTGAATGTTGTGACTTGTGTTGTGACTTGTGCCATGTCAATATAATCAGCTGCTGTCCAATCAGAAATGCTGAAAGTAGTGCTCAGCAACAAGTAGGTCTTATCATCCTCCCCTATGCTGAAATCTTGACTGTCCTCAGTCAACCCAAAGTCTCATGATCACTTGCTTGGTCTGTGCACCTAGAGTGGTGAGAATAGAAGCACTAGCAATTTTGCTTGAACTTCATCAACACTCCCTGCTTTCATCTTATCTCCTCCTCTATCTTGATCTTATTGCTATGTCATCAGATCTTACCTCCCAACTTGAAAAGATCACAATGGCCCACACTTTCCTTGATCAGGTCAGCCATTTACTCTCTGTAGCTTGTGCATCCTTGGCAAAGGATCCTTGTTTGGCAGTGACCACCATGTTCCAGACCTGGCTCCAATGGTTCAAAACTGTGGGGAGTGGAGTTGAGTGGCCCAAGTTGGCAATGGTCAAGAAGGAGTGTTGCCAGTTGTATGAGAGGTACAAGGAGGAGGAATGGATTCAACCATTTGACAAGCACTTTGTAAGTTCTTCTTTAACTTCTTCTTAATGACAAGGTTAATGATTCTTCACTAGACTCCTCTTTTGCCTTCTTTGGAGTTTTGATGGAGGATCTGGTGGCTGGCATGACAGTAAGTGCTGGCAACATTGCTAGTGCTAGCAAACTGGCTAAGGTAACTTCAGCTTTTCAAAGAAAAGTTGTTGCCAAATGACTAATTCCTCTGCCAGCACCCTCCATGTGCATTAATGGTGATGATGGGGGTGGAGCAGAGCAAGGGCTGTGAGAGCAAGGGTAGCATAAATCAAGGGGACATTGGGGAGGCTGGGCCCTCAACTCCCAAGGGTGGAGTTGGCAGCATTGCTAAGGGGTTGGTGACATTGCCAGGAGTGGTGACAACCCCAAAGAGCAAAGGGAAGGAGAAGGGCAAGGCCAGAGAAGAGGAGGAGGAAGAATTTGAGGTAAGTTATCATTCTGTCACTAACTCTTGATGGTGATCACTAATATCATTGCAGGAACCAATTGAAGACAACTTTACTGACAAGCACTTGGCAGTGCTCCTTTGCTGGCAAAAGGTGTTGATGGTGGTGGATATGGGGATGGGAGCTGGGGTAGTGCTGGAGAAGGCAAAGGGGAAGTCAACAGCATTGCTAGCCAAGCAACAGGCATTAGTCCAGGAACAAGGCATGGTGAGTGTTTAGCAGTCTTTGCTATCACAGTTGTTATTAATTCTTTCCTAGTGTGACAATTGCTGGGCAGAGAACAACCAAGAAGGCTGCTGATACCCAACAGGGGCCCAGCCTTGCTATTGCTGCAACCATAACAGGAAGGACTGTTCATATAGCAGTAAGTTGTCAAGGAGTACTGGCAGAAAGTTTGTCAGGAGGATTGCAGCAAGGGCAGCTTTAGTTCAACAGGTGCAGGCATTTGTGGAATGACAGAGGGAGTTGGCAAAGAATGGTGAACCTATCCAGGTCAAGCATTCCAGCCTGCTCCTGCTGACATTGCAAGATGGGACAATGGTTGGAGGTAGCAGGGTTGCTAAGGGTAAGTGGCCAGAGAAGAGCAAGGAGGTGATAGACAGCAAGGACAAAGATAGCAACAAGGGCAGCAACAGCAGCAGTGACAATAATGAAAACATGCCCCTGGCATGAAAACATTCAGCAAGTCCAACATTGATTGCTAGTGCTAAGTGACCAAGGACTGTCACTAGCAAGCAGGGCAAGAAGGAGACAGAGGATGTGGAGATGGGGAGAAGACTCCCTTGGCAATAATCACTGAGGTGGAGCCAGCAGTTAGTGGAGGGGAAATCAAAGGCAAGGAAGAAGTGGAAGCAGAGGCAATAGATGTGGGTGATGATGAGGATGAGGAGGGCAAATATGAGGAGAGGATCAGATGAAGGGTAAGTGGCTTTTTTTGCTATTGATCATTTGCTAACAGTTTTGCTAGGGGACCTGGAGCAGCATGCCACTGCAACAGGTTGGCAACAACAACCTGGAATGGCTGGGGGAGGACCTGGCTTGGCTGACACTGCTAATGTCAGTGGTGTTGCTATTGGATTATGACAAGAGAGCAGCTGGAGTAGAGTGGCAATTCCAGAGGGAGTTGGAGGCAGTGAGGGAGGAGTTGTTGGTGGCAAGAGTGAGGTTCTCTGTTGCCAAGAGGTCATTAGTGGCACTGGCAGGGTATTGAGGCAACTGTCAGGCATTCTTGGCCTGGCAGCAGGAGAACAACATTGGTGAAGAGGACTGGGAGCAGGGGGAGATGGAGGAGCTCCCTAGCAACAACACCAACCTTGAAGCTTAGCAACTGCTGCTCCCTTGTACATATATCTTGATTAGTAGTTTTGTATTGATGCAGACTAGCCCCCTTAAGGGGCTTCATATTTTATTGTACTTCATAGACTGGCCCCCTTAAGGGGCCCAACAAACTATAAAGTATTTCTCAATTGTTCAAAGCAATAAGAGAAAAAGCAAGAATAAAAAGCAAGACAAACTAGTTGGTAGACACTAGCAACTGTTGCTTGACAATGGAGGAAACACTCAGTAGATCATCAAAGCATGAAAACCCCCAGAGGTGTGCCAAGTGCTAGCAACAACAGCAAAGTGCAGCATTGAAAGCAAGGGAATAGTAATGTAGAATGTTTGTGAAAGGCTTTTAAACAATGGTAACATGAGAAAAGAGTATTGAAAACAAAAAGACTTAATATTTTTGTAAGGTATTTTGATGGTTTTTCTGAATACTAGCAAAGGGTATAGTGAGACAAGATGCAAAGTCAAGAAAGATTGCTAGGGCTTAATGAAAGGTATGTTTTTAGTTTTCTTTGCTGGCATTGTTGCCAGTGTTGTCACTGTCTATAAAGTTGGTTTGCTCAAGTTCATGGAGTCAAGAGGTATTGATGTCAAATGCATCACTAGGCACTGAGATGTATTCTCTAGCAAAATAGGGTACTAGGCAAAAGGCAGCTATGGGGCAGTGCAATACTGAGCCATCTGATTCATAAAGAATGTAAGTGCCACCATGGTTGCAAGAGATTACCACCAAAGGGCCTAGGTATTGAGGCTTCATTTTCTTGTTATGTGTTACTTCAATTCTAGTGTTTTGCATAAGTACAAGATTGCCAGCTTGGAAGTTGTAATTGCAGATTGTAGTGGCATGTTGTGCTTCAAATCAAATGGTGGCTAAGCAACAAGCACTAAGAACATTGTTGTGAAGGTGGTCAAGGTCCTCTTGGTGACATTGAAGGTCAATTGCTCAGCAGGCTATAAGATCAGTCATCAAAAAGAACAAGTTTAGCAGTGGTTGCAGGTATGTTGCTTCAACTATGTTGGCAGGTAACAGAGGGTAGGTACCCATTGTTGCATAGTAAGGGGAGCAACCCATTCACTTGTGAACTGTAACACATTCTGACGAAAAGACTGAGTAAGTAGCTGTACTCCACCTAGACTGATCACTATTAACTGCTTTGAAGAGAGCTTGGCAAACATTGAAATGGGGTCATTTGACTATATCATTAGTGTGCTTGTTGTATCCTGAGATCTGGATATGATGCAAGTTATACCTCTTTGCTAAGTATGTGATGGCTTTCAGGATTGGAGATCCATTGTTGGTAATGATTTTGCTAAGGGCTCCCCATCTACAGATGACATCCTTGTATAACCATTTGGCAATGGCTTCAGTATTCTCCCTAGCAAGCATGTGGAACTTGGTGTAATGAGTTAGCAAACAGCATCCTTGAATAATATACTTGAACTTATTGGATGGTAGCATGAACATAGTGTCAATATATATCTTGCTGAACAAGGGTGCTAGCATAGCAACAGTTGGCAGGATGAGAACTTTAGTTGTCTGAAGGACCTGGCAGAGGTGAAAGTATGGATATACCACATGATATCAGCACTAACCTGAGGCCACCAAAAATGTTCCAGGAGAGCTGAGTGAGTAGCAAAAAGTCCTCTATGTCTCAAGTCATCATGCATGGCTTTCAAGACTCATAAGTGACTGTTAGTAGGAACAAAGAGATTGTGTGCGCCATCTCTGCTTTGTTGCCAAAGCTTGCTGCCAGTGATAAAGAACATTGAGGCATAGCAAATGAGAGTGGCATATTTTTTGTCACTAAGGCCTTCAGGTCTGATGAGGTTATTAAGCCATCTCTCAACTAGAAGCATGTGAGTGTCACTAGCAATAGCTTTAGCACTGTGGGGTATGTTGCTATAAGTGGTGGTGCCATCATCATGGAGAGGCTGAATGTTGTCACTGTTTGCTAGTCATGGGGCATTGCTATCATTGCTAACAAAAGTTGCTAAAGGCTGGAGAGGCTGGCTGGAACTTGATAAGAGGGGGTAATTGACATGAGGCTGAAGAGACTTGGCAAAGGAGTGGCAGCAGCAGCTGGACTTGGTGAATGAAGCCATGCAAGCAATTGATCCAATCCTCATAAACAGAGTTGTTGCTATCATCAGGAAGGGGGTTGCTAGGCTGAAGCAGTCATTGCAAAAGACCATCAGGGCCATGGAAGGTTCCCTTGATGTGAATGAGCTCGAAGTGGAACATCAATATCATCATGATCCAACAGTTCATACTAGTGGAAGGCTGGATGCCGGTTCTATAACATTCTCTTGATATAGCAAGCATCAACTTCAATGATGAGGTTCCTAACACCAATAAGGTACATTTGCAAGGCTTGAAGTGCTCAATAAAGTCCATAGAGTTCCAACTCAGGCTGACTGAATCTACCTTCTCTGTCATTAAGCATGATTGACCTAAAGCAGTTGTAGCGATGTTCTTTGCAGTTGTTGCTAGTGCACTGGAAAAAGTAGTAACCAACAGCAATATATGAAGTGTCAACTGCTAAGATGACTGGGTCAGGTGATCAATAGTCAATTGGAACTAAGGGCTTAGTGTCTTGTAGAGCCTTAACAAGGTCTTGCTGAGCATTGATCTGGTCTGGGCCAAATTCAATTCTTTGAAGGCACTGAAGGTATTTGTAAGGGCAACCTCTGGAGCAATGGATCAGAGTCATGCAGCTAGCAGAGGGGAATCCAAAGTATATTAGCAGAGTAGATGATGATACAATCAGTAACTAATCACCTAGCAGAGGGGAATCCAAAGAGAACAAGTCTGAGGATCCCTGCTGCTTGGCATGGTGCATCAGCAGGTGGCAGAGGCATGGGAACTACTGTACAGGTGACTGGAGCTACTCCTAACCCTAGAGCAATGGTTGCTGAGGTAATATGGAGAACTCTGGGGTTCTGGAAAGAGCCCCAGAGACATTGAACAAGCTGCAGAGGTGCTGGAACCAGTCACGGAGGTTGGAAATGGAAGTCCCCTGACATCACCCCCCCTCTAGCATGTGGCGTCTTAATGTGCAGGGTAGAAGAAGTCCCTGATTGCTTGGTCTGCTAGCAAGATAGGGTAGATTCCTTGTATGGTGCATGGCATGTCTGGATGTCTCTGGTGGAACTCCTTAACAAGTCCAGGGGCATGTACATTCTCTTGTGGCTCCTAGGAAATATCCTTGATTCTGTAGCCTTTCCACTTCACCTTGTACTGTAGTTATCTCTGGAATAAACAGCTGTCCAGGATTTCTTCCATTTCATACTCTTTGTTGTCATTGAGCACCACCAGGGGCAGTGGAGGTGGCAGACATTGCCCTGGGATAGGATCTTTAGGGGCCAGAGTTAGTTTGACTATGTTGAACACTGGATGAAGCTGGCACATCCCTGTGGGGAGCTGGAGTCAATAGGCCAAGGGTCCTACCTGTCATTCCACTGTGAAAGGCTCCAACTGCCAGTGCAACAGCTTTTTTGAGGGCTGGGTAGTTGTAATGTCAGAGGCATCCAGGTAAACTCAATCTCCAAACTATGGGGTCCTCCCACAGTTATAGTATCATGCCATGTCATCTTTTGCCTTTGCTAGTGCAGCCTGGGCCTCTTCTTGTGACCTCTTCATCTGGTCCACAAATTTGTTTACTGCCTCATTGTCCAAGGGTCAGGCCCAGAGTTCAAAACCCATGTGTGGGTGCTGTCCAGTGTCAAGGAAGAATGGGGAAAATTGGGTGGATGCATGAATGTGGTTGTTGTACTGGAATTCAGCATCAGGGAGGAGTTTGTCCCAGTCATCTTGGTGCTTGTTGCAGAAGAGGCAGAGATACTGTTCCAACTCCTGGTTTACATGCTCTGTCTGGCCATCAGACTGTGGATGGTGGGCAGTGGTGGTGTGGAGCTTGACTCTGAGCAGTCAGTAGAGCTCACAGGTGAACTCCACCATAAATTGTGGTCCCCGATCTGAGACATAGGCATCAGAGAGGCTGTGGAGCTTCCAGACATTCCTCCAGTACAGGTTTGTGGCACCCATGGCAGAGCAGGTGGTGTGGGTTGGAATGAAGTGCACTCTCTTGCCATACAGGTCCACCACCACTATGATTGCATCATAACCATGGGCATCAGGGAGCTCTATGATGAAGTCCACAGGAGACTTGTTCTGCTGTAAGGGCAACCTCTGGAGCAATAAATCAGAGTCATGCAGCTAGCAGAGGGGAATCCAAAGTATATTAGCAGAGTAGATGACAATACAATCAGTAACTAATCACCTAGCAGAGGGGAATCCAAAGAGAACAAGTCTAAGGATCCCCACTGCTTGGCATGGCACATCAGCGGGCAGTGGAGGTATGGGAACTACTGTACAGGTGACTGGAGCTACTCCTAACCCTAGGGCAATGGTTGCTGAGGTAATATGGAGAACTCCAGGGTTCTGGAAAGAGCCCCAGAGATATCAAACAAGCTGCAGAGGTGCTGGAACCAGTCACAGAGGTTGGAAATGGAAGTCCCCTGACAGTATTGCTTTTCCAGTGCATGACATAAACTTCCATTCAGCATGTGCTGTCATCAACAAAGACACACCACCATCTGTAACTATTTTGGTGTCCACCTCCTACCTTTGGACCATGCACATCAGAAAACACTCCCCCAAGGACCTCTGTAGCTTGATCTGCTCCTTGTGGGAAAGAGGTGTGGTGCTGCTTTTCTTTGATGCATGGTTTATAGATATGTTGGATGGGAGAGTTTGATGTAACTCTTAAGTCTTTGGTAAGACTATAGCAGTGTGCTTTGATGAGGAGATGACTGTTGTTCTGTCCAGATATGACATGAGAGTCTTATTTATAGTGGCTGAGAAAATGAGGTCATCTTGAATGTTGAAGGATAATTTGTGACCATGGAAAGTGAGAGTAAATCCTTGGTGCACACTGAGAGTTGTGATGGAGAGTAAATTGTTGGCTAATTCAGGTACAAGAAGGATGTTTGTGATGACCACATCTCTCAAAGCTTTTCCATTCCCATGCTTCCCCACCAGCCTAAACAGAACATCTCCCTTCCCAATGGAGTACACAGTTGTATCATTTGCAAGGTGGATGGGAACTCTCCATGGCTTAAGGGAGTTCAGGAGGAACCACTCATGATGTGGTGTCATATGCACCATGGCACCTGAGTCTGTGTTCCATAGGTGTTAGATGGCAATAAGGGTAGGGAGGAGGATCAACAAATGGCAGCTTTAGTTTTGATGGCAGGCACATCACATCCTTCTTTGATCTTTGCTGATTTGGTTGTCTTGGCTACATTGGCCTTGGCTGTTGAGTTCCATCCTTGTCAGCCACCACATTTCTTTGATTTGAAGGAATTGTCTTGGTTAATGTATGACTGTGTGGCTGGGAGGTGTGGACATTCCATTATCTTGTGTTCCTTCTTGCAAAGGTAACATATGACTGTGCAGGAAATGGGAGTGGCAATAGTGGCAGCAGCTTCTTTGTCTGCAGCAGTACATTGGGTCTCAGTACAAAAAGCTTCCTTTACCATGTCTTCAGAGGTTATTCAGCATCAGCATGGACAAAACAAATGACCTGTAGTCCTCTCAAGGCAAGGCATGGAGCATGGCCATGGTACAGAGTTTGTTGTTGAGCATCTCCAGAGTATATGTTTGTGTGATGTTCCATCAGAATTGATGGTTGGAGGGGGGTGAAGGGATCAAATTTGTTGCATGCAGCCTTTGACATGAGTACATAAATGTGTCAGTGTCTCTTCTTCACATAGCCAGACCATGAAAAGATTGCTCAACAAATTGAAGCATGCATTCAGCAGATTTTGAATGTATTTCTCAAAGCTTTGTGCACATTAGTGCTGGTTTATTGTGGATGTGGTCCACATTGATTTTATTCCCTCATCAAGCCATTGGTAAATTTCACCAGCTGCTCAATTGCTTCAAAGCTGTATGGTAAAGGAGGCAGCATTGCTAGGTTTGAGAGCAGGGGAGGGGGGGGTTTCCTCCCTGGTAATTATCTGTGTTCCCCCAACTGACATCAGGCATCTGAACATGGACTTCTCCCATTCTATGTACTTGATTGTGCCAAGTTTTGACATTGGCAATTGAGCAGTTTGTGTGACATCATCCATTGTATTTGTAGGATCTGAGATCAACAGGCATGGGAGAAGAATGGGTCGAGTGATGGGAGGTAAACTTTATCTGGGCTGTTTTGCTGTGACATCTGAAAATGGAGCAAGGTTTTAGCAGATAGATCTTCAGTATTAAGTCTGTGTTGTCATAACCTGTTGGAGCAGGGAACAGGGAAGACAGACTTAGTCCTGAGATGAAATGCTGTGAGTCTTGCAGTAGATAGGAATACATAGACATCCAGAGAAGATAGCATATGTGAGACAGCATGTTGATGGTGTGTCATAGTTTAGAGTTGTGGTAAATGTAATTGTGTCATTGGCACTTGTTTTGACACAAGAATACCTTGTATTTTGATCGTAGTGGGCTGAATTTACTGGTTACTAACATCTTCATTACCACGAGCTTCCAGAAAATCCTCTCTTTAACACAGGATTATGTTGTGATGCATATGTCATCCTACCTTCTCAGTGGTCTGTCAATGCCAGATATCCCACTGCCTTTAGACCCACAAGGAGAGCACAGCATCTTCATGTGACATTGATGAAGGTGTCCTCAAATGGGCTCAGAAGAACAACTACTCCATAGTTTCTCTAGAGAATGATTGGTGTTCCTCATTTCAAGACATATTTTGCACATTTGAGATGAGGAGGCTGATGACCTTGTAGAAGGAATCCCTGATTGTCTAATTGCCGCCACTAATTGATATGCTCGAGAGAGATAAAGTGCGCATTGTGTCATCAACTTCATACAGAATCAGAGAGTTATCCGATGTGCTTCGACATGAATCTCATTTGAGTACGCTTTGTTGGGATCGCCTTAAATTTCAACAGCACAGCCCTGCAAGCAAAGTCTACTATGTACCTGCAACTCACTGTAGTGTACGATTCAGCGCCATCTCCGCACTGTATAGCTTTGCATTACCCCTCCATGGTGCAAAGCAAAAACTACTCACTAATCTAAAAGATCTTCTCTCCTTTCTTCCCACTACACATCCGCTTCCTGACGGTCTGGATACCAATATTGATCATCATTTACTACATGATCCCACGATCTTCATGTCCAGCCTTATTCCCGCACAAGGTAACAATTTGAAGAGGCATAGACATTAGTAGGGCCTGGATGGAAGGAAGGAAAGAATTCCATGAGACTTTAATAGGAGAGGGAGTCATCCTTCAGATAGATCTACGGGGAGAGCCTGTGGCTGTTATGCGAAGCACATGGGCCCCGACGACGCTTGCCTAGCGGAGTAGTATTGGGAGTAAGGGAATAAGTATTGGGAGTAGGGGAATAATTGCAGTCGGACAATATGCATGATAAGCAAGTACCTAAAAGATCATCGGTGACGATTTTGGATGGGTATCGCCGACGGAGATTGAAAACGGCATACGTCGCTTATGGTCAGGTGAGGTGACACTCTGTGACCTGTCGACTGGGTTGCGCCGACTGCGTGGTAGGGATAGTACTGTAGGATTTCGATAATTAGTTCAGATAACGGGTAACACAAGCCCGCATGAGCTTGACATGGTTCTGGCCGCGTATCACGGCTAGTAAGGCCAAACAGATGTACGCCCACTGCTCAGTACCAGTGCTTGCCTACAAAAGGGTGAGAAAGTATTTGGCTAGGTCTTGAAAAGGAAGCACTCTGGGGATTTATGTTCCTAATAGAGAACTGCTTATTATTCTTGCCCAAGTACTACTAAGTTGAAGTACATTATAGATTATTGGCTGGCATGTGCTATTGTCATTGATCAGGCATCTTGATTTGATCTAGCGTTACCAGCTCAGTCTGATCGTGAATAAGAAGGCTTGGTCAGCGCAGCTTGCTACTTACCGGCGGGAGACTCGCCGGTGTAAATGAACTATTGTCGAGTTCCTGTTCAAATTCAAGCTTGGCGTTGTTTCTGTGCCATTCGACAACATCCCACTTCTCTGTGCTCCAGTACTACGATCCATGATATGACAAAATAGACAGAACATAACAAAGATAACAAAGACAATCACGAATGACAATCTGACTCTAAACCTGTTGATTCGTTGGTCTCTTCGAGTTTGATTTCCACAAAATCAAGGTCAACGCTTAAATTCTCACCATCATTGGAAATGTGCATCGACGTTATGCACCGTAATGATGAGTTATCGCAAGGTATTTGGTATCAACAGAGGTTGTACGAAGGTATAAATGTATGCATAGTAGAATACAAAACAAAGGTATGATCCTTCCAGCCAAATCTAAGCTTATTCAAAACGAGAATGGTCCAGCTCCAAGATATAGTCCAAATCCAAGCTACTCCTCTTCCTCTTCCTCGTACTCACCTTCACCCTCCCCCTCTTCATCTTCTTCATCCTCACCCGGAACCAGCTCTCTCTCCCTCTTATACTCATGTCCCACAAAATTCATAACACTATCCCAGCCGATGATCAGCATCCCAAACCCAGCAAAAAAAAAGAGGGAAAGAAGAAGAAAAAGAAAAACTCACTAAATAGTCCCATCCGCACACCCAACCACAACCTCCTCATGACTCAACTGCATCGACATCGGATTTTTCTCCGGCGTAGCGAGACCTCCAAACTTTTGCGGCAACGCTCCCAACAGCCCCCTCACACCTGCTCCAGGCTGGGCCAACGCAGCCCAAGCACCCGTGAGCACACGCACATCGGTGTCGACGTTAACCAGTGTAGAGTCACGCACAACCGACGCCTCATCTCCTACTTTCCCATTCTCTTTATCACCACCCCCATCTTCCTTAACAACCCCCTCACCAAAACTCACCTCCCTATCCCTATGCGTCGTCACAAAAATCTACCACAAAAAGAAACCGCATCAGACAACAACCATCAACAACAACAAGAATCAGAACAAAACAACACCCACCCTCCTATCAGCCCCTGCTCTCGAACTAAACCTCGTAGCAGTAACAACCCTCCTCTTCCTTGGATCAACCGCCCCGACCGCAACATCCGTCGGTGTCTCCACAACCGCCACAATCTTCGGCGGCGCCGTCAAAATCGCCGCTCTCCCAAACCTAACCGAAAACAATGGTGTCCCGGCACGCGACGACGGTGAGAGGTGCTGGGCGTTGCCTGTCGGTGTTCTCGGCGAGCTGAGGGAATAATGATGACTAGCGCCGATGTTGAGGCTGAGCCGGCCTTTGATGGCGAGGGGCGTGTGATGTGTGGGGGCCGGGGCGAGCGAGACGCGCCGGGCGGGGGTGGTGATTGGACCGGACAGGGAGGAGGTTGAGCGTGCGAGGGAGGAGATGGTACGTGCGCGTGGGAGGGCAGCAGAGGAGATCGGGGAATGAGCTACTGCGGCGATGGGTTCAGTCCCTTTCTCTTTTTCTTTATCTTTCTCTCCGTCGCTTTCTTGCCATTGCAGGTGGATGATGACGGATTTTGTTGCGCACTGCGAAAAGCAAAATTAGTCAAACCTATCCGTTCTGAGAGAGGGGGTAGCGTACCGTCATTTGAGTGCCCTTTGCCGCGAACCACCTAGAGTCAGATTATCAGTTCCATGGACCAAAGCACCCAACGCATATATATACAACGAAAAACTCACTGAAGCATATTATTCGGCGCTGTACCCACATTATACAACTTTGCATTCAACACCGGATCGCCCGCTCCAAGCTCACTCAACTTGAACTGCGAAATCATCTCCCGTCTCTCTACATATGTACTCATCAGTCTCGCCTCGCAAAAAACAAGCCGCACCAAAAAAAATTATCAAAGCCAAGACCATCTCGAACCGAAATCATCAAAAGCCAAGATCCGAAAGAAAGAAAATTAAAGAAAAAAAGAAAGAAAAAAAGAATAAGAAACCCAAACCACTCACTAATCGAAAAAACCCTAACAATCCCATCAATCGTAACACCCACGACCCTCTCCCCCTCCTCCTCACTCCACCCCTCCCCCCTGACAATCTGCACCCCAATATTAATCGTCGTCTGCTGTCCAAACCGCACAATCTTCGTGCCCAGCCGCCAGTCCCAGCACACCAGCGCCTTATCTGCACCCGCGGACACGAGATTCTTCGAAGAGAGCGCGACGGCGCGGATACCGTTCAGATGCCCGGCGAGTTGTTGGAGAGGCGTAAAGGTCAGTGAAGAGAATAGGTGGACACGGCTGGGGGGGAGGGGAGGGAGGGGATATGTGTTAGATTCGATGCATATATTTTACTTTGTTTGAGGCGAAGAAGGAACACTCACCCAACATCGTGGAATCCAACCACGAAAACCTCTAGAAAAACACACACCACCCAATCAACACCACACTTTCCTCCTTATAACAAAAGATCACAACAACAAAGAAACACGCACCCTCTTCTGCTAAAAAATCGACGCAGCTGACTGGTTTCTTGACTTGCAAACACTTCTTCATCTCCCCCGTCTCCACGTCCCAGAACCTGATCGTCTCGTCATAGCTCCCGCTGATCAACCTTTTACCTCTCAGAAGCAGCGTCGTGCAGAAATTCGTGTGGCCCGTGAGGAAGCGGATCGATTGAGGGAGGGCGTGGTGGAAGTTGGCTTCGCGGTGGTGCAGCGCGCGGTAGAGCGGTTCCCTGGGGCGTGTTAGACGGTGAGGAGTAGGGAGGGATAAAGGGGGACGTACCATCCTTCGGGTGTAGCAGGCGGTCGGACCGGGGATGGGTCTGTGGCTGTTATACGCAGACAATGGTACCGCCAGAGTCCAGGGTGCGCTACCATCGTGCGCCACTGCTGCGAGACCTGGGTATACACGTCTTATCACCAGCATTACACAAATGGCAGAGGATAGACCATACCGCGCGCACACCAACGAGCTCTTTGATCGAGAGGTGTTTGAGAACGCGAAAAGCGAGATCCGGGGAGAGCTTCCCGACAATGTCGTATGTCGATTTGGCGTATTTCTCGAGAAGGAGGATTTGGAGACGAATGTCGCCTGGTAGACATGCTGTTGGTTGCATGTCAAGTCAGATCAGGTGTGAGCGAGGAATTTTCAAGGAAGATAACAGACAGTCCAAGATGATTGCAATGAGCCTCATACATTGCTCCCTGTTCAACCCCCTCAACACCCTCCTAACCTCCTTCTCACTGAAATTATGATCTCTTTCCTTCAACACCTTAACCAACCTCTCCCCAAACGCATCCTTATCCCCATCCTTGCTCTCGTCCTCCGAAAACTCCTCATCATCACGATAGCCAGCCCAATACCCCTTCCTGCGCTTGCCGCCACACACACAGCGGTCATCATTGAGTCCGACCATAAGCTGAGTGGGTGCATTTGGCAGAGACGCGGAGTTTTCACGGAGAACGCGGACTTCGGCTTGGAGAGCGTGGAGCTGGGCTGCGGCGGACGCTTGAGCGCGTTCAAGCAGGCGTTTGTAGTGTAGAATTTTGCGCGTGTGTAGGTCTTGTATTTTCGAGAGGGCCGCGGACATCTGGAGGTTGGGTAGTGAGAGAGTATGTAATGATAGATTTACGTACCTCTTCGTCGACTTCTCCGTCGTTAACGTCAGTGAGAAGTTCCATGTCCATATCGTCTGTTTCGCCGCCCCACGACGAAAACGCTTGCATTGCACCAGAACCATTGGTCATCGCGAGGCTGTCTGAGTCTGCCAGGACGCCCTGCTGGGACCACGGCACGCCAGGCAACGACGACTTTTTCGAGGGCGTCGAGCGAAGTGTGGTACTATTATTAAACACGCTTCCATTGCTCGTGCTCGTGCTCGTCAGATTCATCCTAGGCGGGGTACTCTGTGGCGTCGTCGTCGCCCTGACCTTTGCCCTGGGGCTCGGGGACGTGAAGCTGATGGTCGGGGACGCTGTCTTGAGCGACGACGAGGTCTTGCGCGGGGGCGTCATGGACGTGATGCGGGCGCGCACCGGAGACTGTACGGGGACGGCGGGGGCCGGGGCCGGAGTTGTGTGTGTGACGTAGACGGACGTCGTGCGGGTGGTGCGGGCAGAGCCGGCGGCGGACGGCGGCGGGCGGGGCGGCGGTGCCGGCGGTTTGGGGACAGGCACGGGGATTGTCCGGCGGGAAGAGATCAACGACGAACGTCGGGCGGCACTCGCCGGCTGAGGCATTGGCGTGGCATTCGGCGATCGCGAGGACGGGGCGCGTGATCGCGTCACAGCAGGCAGCGATCGACTGAACCGCGTCGACGCCTCAGACGGGGCGTTTGACGTCGTTTTTGCAGTCATGACACGCGTCAAGCAGAAGCGTTAGTCACTCGTAGTTGAGACACTATAAGGGGTATACAAAAGCAAGAAAGAACAATCAGATACAAGGTATACGTCGAGAGTGCCAACGTCGTTCGACTTTTGGCTGGCTTGTGTATCATCATGTTTGTATGCACGCGTCTCGACCCGCTGATCCCATCACTTCTTTTAAAGTACAACTTGAGTATTCGAGAGTTTTTCCAAGATATATGTATAACAAAATTGTAGTTGACAACAAGAAACACATGAGTTCGGCCACAATGAACTTGACAAATCACTAGTTATACATGACTTTTCAGATAGTAACTCCGGACAATGGAGAGTGAACGTTTGAACGAGCCTAATGAATCCACTCAGTCAGTTTCTACAAGGTCGAATCTGGAGTAAATTACATACCTTATTAGACGTCCGAGCTCGGGACATGATCAAACCATTGCGGCGGCTTGTCCCATCCATGCACTGCGCGATAGGATTCAATAAGCTCTTTATCCAACGCCCTCTGTCGGTCTAATAAGGACTTGTTGGTCGCAATAATGAGACCCATCTTGCAAAGCTTGTCTCCGTAGGTCTTTTTGTCTCGAACGCGGGTAAGTCGTATATGGTTCTCAGGTAGACTCTTCGCCAGCTTGTCCATAGCATTTATATAAATCTCATTCGGGTAGCCGTGTTTCGCAGCCCATTCTACGACATCTGGGGGTTCATAATCCCAGCCGAACGCTTTGAATTCTCCGTAATATTCCCGAAGCGGTGGAAGCTCGTCTGGTGAGCCACTGAGATGATGACTCAAAGTTAGTTAAGTACTTGAATGTCATAATATGATGAAGTATGATTCTTACCTTGCAATATCGTCGTCGTTGTCGGAGGTTGCCTGAGCCATTGTCGCAAAACAGGTGGAGGCTTGGTTCAGAAGCGTGCAAAGTAGGGTTTGGTTTGACTTATCAAGAAACGTTGATATGTCCAAATCACTGATGCATTGATGGCCAGATCCGTGACCCTTGAAGCCACGCAGCAGACCTTCCGAAATCCTTTAAGTTACTATATGGAACACTAGCCACATCCCTGACTTAAGTACAAGCTAAGAGTGATTTTCTTTTGCCAGTGTTATTCGAGTACCATTGTGGACGCGTCTCGACTCCTATTGATCACATCACTTCTTCTATTATAAAGTACGCGCTACATCACTAGTACTAGCAGATAGTATCCGAGAGTTTTCGCAAGGATATATGTATAACAAAATTGTAAATTGACAACAACTTTAGAACACATGAGCTTCCACCACAATGAACATAACAAACATAAGGTTTTAGATAGTAACTCGAGCCAATGGATAGTGAAGCTCAACTTTGTACGAGAATCCGAGCCTCATGAATCCACTATTCAATTCGACAAGATCAGATCTCGAGTAGCATGTATACCTTAGAAACCTAAATATTAGAGGTCCGAGCTCGATACATGATCAAACCATCGTGGCGGCTTGTCCCATCCATGAACGGCACGATACGATTCTATAAGCTCTTTATCCAATGCCCTCTGTCGGTCCAATAAGGACCGGTTGGTCGCAATGACGAGGCACATTCTAAAAATGGCTCCGTCGTCGTCTCGAACACGGGTAATCCGTACATGTGACTCAGGTAGATTGTTCCCCAGTATGGTGCAGGAGTTAATATAGTCCTCATTCGGGTGTCCGTGTTCCTCAGCCCATTTGACGATATCTTTGAATTCATAATCCCAGCCAAACGCTTTGAATTCGCCGTAATGTTCACGAAGTGGTGGAAGTTCGTCTGGCGAGCTATCAAAGGAAATGAGTTAGTTACCATGCCATAACATGACCAAATGCTGGTTTCACCTTATAAAAGGGGTGATCTGAGCCATGGTTCTGAATTGCGAAAATCAGGCAGCAAAGATATGTTGATAATACTCTATACATTTATGGCCAAGCCACGCGTGACGCGGCACCGGCGGGACCATCCGAAATCCTATCTTCAGCCACACTGGCCACATCCCTGGGAGTGACGAACTTTCTTTTTTGCCAACGTCGTTCGGTCTTTGTATCATCGTGTTTGCACGGGACATGTCGTCTTATCGCATCACTTCTTCTAGCAACTTCAGTACGCGCAGAGTATTCGAGAGTTTGCGCAAGCAAGAAGGATACATATATGTATAAAAAATTGTAGTTGACAACAAGAAACACACGAGCTCCACAATGAACATGACAAACATGAGTTTTTGAATAGTTCGAGCCAATGAACGTTTGAACGAGAATCCGAGCCTAATGAATCCACCCATTCAGTCCAACAAGGTCAAATCTGAAGTAGATTACATACCTTAAAAACCTCTTATTCTGAGAGCAGAGGCTCAAGAGACATATTTATCAAATGTCAATGATGAAGCTGTAGCATTCATTGTTCACTGTTGCAGTGGCTGTGCACTTATATCATCAGACTTTTGGTGGTTCTCCAAAGTCTATGAATGATCTAGAACATTTGAGAAACATCATGTGGCCTAAATCAGAGTTGCCAGGGCAGAGGCCATTTGACTGCACATAGAACCCTGTCTCATGACTTATGTAAGTGGGATATGCCTGATGTTCCACAACATTGATTACTGTTTAGTCATACTCCTTTACATACTTAAGCCTACTTGGTCATTTAGTATTAGTCATAACATAGCCACCAAGTTAGTATATAAAGTGGTCTACAAGATAGAATATCCTCAGATCAAACAATAGCAGTGTTCACCAGGTCTATCTATTGAACTGTAGGCAACTCCAATGTCACCCCCTAGCTTAGCTCACTGTGTTTGCTGCTTGCTTGCCCCTTGCTTGACTCTTGCAGTGGCTCAAAAAACTGTCCCAATGTTTTATACTTTTTGAAAGATGACATTGGCATGAAGGATCAGATGTGTTTGGAATTCTGGTTAAATCATGTAAAATACTATGGCATCATAACTACAAACTGCATTTTAGTTTATGTAATTTTCAATCAAAACTGATGAAGTAATGGCCATTTGAAAATATCCACTCATTGGGACAGTTTTTTGAGCATCTCAAATTTTGCAGGCTTATCCTTATTTAAGAGTAAAGTTGCATGTCAACAGAGTTATGTGACCATGTTTGGTTATATTTGGGAGTGGCTCAAGATGGTCGAATCACATCTTGATCTTCAACCACCATCATAAAAGCTACTTCTCCTGCACAATGCTCTACTGTTGCTTCTCTCCTTGCTCAAGGGTATTCTCTGCATCAGATTGAGGCCAAAACTGGTCCAGAGAAGTCTACTATTGGGAAGATTGGTAGAGAGTTGGAGGTGGACAAGGAAAACCATCCTGGAGGCCATCCAGCTAAGCTTCCTCTATGTGATAAACAGGCTATTGTTTGACAAATCTCAACTGGGAGACTAGATACAGCTGTTCAGGCCACCAATTTTATCAACAACATTGATGCGAAATTGGTGAAATTGGCTTAGTTTTCAAACTCAGCTCCAAACTCTGACTCACAAAGGTGTTTGGGACTTGATTTTACATAGCTCACTCTAAAAGTGTTGTACAAAGTAGATTTTAATTGATTTAGATTACAAACTCAACCAGGTCAAGTCTGATCACAAGGCTCAAGCAAAATATAATAAATTTTAAGCCTAAAGAGAATAATAGTTTATTGGCCTAAGAAACCTGCTCCCTGGGGATTTCTGAGCTGTAGCTAGTACTTTGCTTGTTCAATAGGCTCAAAAATCCTCTCCTTTTATACCCCTCAGTCTGCACACAGACCATGGCTTTTCCACATATTTTCATCATCATCTGGGAGTGTGGTCAACCAGTTGGTGGGCTGGGCTGCATGGTTGGGCCTGGGCATGCACTTATTTTTGGCATCAGCAATTCAGGTTCAATCATGCTGAGGCCTAGGCTGCTCTTTTGTCTGTCCCTTTTTCTCTCCCTTTGTCCTCTCCTTTTGTCTGCTGATCCTTATCACTGTGGACTTGAGGGCTGTTTGGTTCAAGTTGGTTGGCCAGAGAAGGGAGGGGCTAGCCCTGGATTGAGGGAAAACTTGGATTGTTAGCTGAGATCAATTCTTGGCTCCTGCCATCAAAATTTGATGGCCAGCTTCCTGGCTGTTTGTCAACTGACTTTGGGTTCATCCTTGGTTTTACATGGGAGGTTTTACTTTAAGGTATGCCTTATGCTTACAGTTTTCAACATTTTTCACCAGCTTACGGTTTTCAGCTGTTTTCATTTGTAAAGTATATTGTTTTATAATATACTTTAACTAGGCTTTTTCCTCTGCCAATCTCATTGTTGAGACTGGTGTATCAACATCATTTCCAATCCTTTCTCTCCTCAGACTGTCTGGAATGTGCTGAAGGAGGAGGTATATTGGTCTGCCTGCTACAAAGAGGAAAGTTCCTATGCTTAAAGCTAGACATTGGCAACTATGACTTAAATGGGCTCAAAAGTATCAGAACTGGACTTTGGAGTTTGCAATGTTTACACAGACATTATGGAACTTGCCTGATTGTAATTTCTGCAGTTAAAATAGATCTTCATATCACTTTTCATTTAAGTGGCTTGTTGCCAGTGGTTTTACTGGCTTTGGCCACCCCCCATCTTCTCAGTGGCTTTCTGATGGTGCTAGGCAGATATGTTCCTGAGGGCAGATTTTGTCACAAGTGGTGGCAGCTGGTCATAAGAAATGGATGGTGACTGGATCTGCTTCCAGTCTGCTGACACCAGCAGATTTCAGTGTTGAGTGGGGCTGGTCACTGTTAAATATAATTGCAATAGACCCAGTAGTCAGCTCCAGATCCTGGTCAAAGGACTCTGCTGGATATATACAGTATGGCACAATGTATGGCCTCCACAGCACCTGTATAACATGCTACATTGTGAGGGTTCTGCTATGGTGTAGCAGACTCCACCAGTGATGTAGGATACAATCTAAAGGGTGCTCCACTGTAATGTAGGACACACTACATGTGTATGTCTCTATGTGATGGCCTCAAGGCCTATGCTTCTGCAAGTCAGTGGGGACCCAGGCCCTTCTAAACCTGTGAGAGTGGTGCAAGTAGCAAGAAGGCATCTTGCTGCAGAAAAGGACATGTTAGTCATAGCTTCAGGCCAACCAGGCAAGGATGCTAGACAATCTGCAAACTGTTACAAGTGTGGAAAGGTTGGGAATTTCACCTGCAGATATAAGGAGCCAACTAAGCCAGCCCCTCAAGTGTTCATGCAAGTGGCACATACTGCTGCTCCTTTGGAGATGCTGACAATGAGCAGGATGAAGATCCTGCTGAAGCCACTGATGATCAAGAAGCTGAGTCCAAAGAGACTCAGGAGAATGATGAGGAGTACATTGAATTGGAAACATATGAGAATGACTGCTATACCCAGGTTAGTGACAGTGAGGGACTATTTGCTCTCACTGAAGTCATTACTGCCAAGCATAGGGCACACAAACCTAGCAATGAGGTTTGTATTTGCAAGGTGCTGATCATGGCTGCTAAAGATGCCATGGACTAACCTGTGCTGCCAGCACAAGACAAAGAATGTCTCCTCTTTTGGGTGGAGATGAATGGCTGATGAGCATGGACGCTGTGGGACTCTAAAAGCACAACCTCTGGAATTATGCCATCATTTCCAATTGCCCTGCAGCTTGGAACAATTGGAAGTTATTCCATAGTAAATTATGGGATCAGGGTAACCATGAAGGTCCCTGGCAAGTTCCATAATGTCTATGTAGACATTGCAAACTCCACAGTCCAGTTTTGATGCCCTTGAGCCCAATTAAGTCATAGTTGCCAATGTCTAGCTTTGAGCATAGGAACCTTCCTCTTTGTAGCAGACCAATACCCCTCCTTCTTCAGTGCATTCCAGACAGTCTGAGGAGAGACAGGGTTGGAAATGATGTCAATAAAATTAGTGGCCTGAACAGCTGTATTCAGTCTCCCAGTTGAGATTTGTCAAACAATAGCTGTAAGGGCAACCTCTGGGAGCAATGGCTCAATCATGTAGCTAGCAGAGGGGGATCCAAAGTATATTTAGCAAGGCAATTGATGGATACAACAGTAACTAATCACCTAGCAGAGGGGAATCCAAAGAGAACAAGTCTAAGGATCCCCACTGCTCAGTGCAGCACATCAGCAGGTGGCAGAGGCATGGGAACAACTGTACAGCAGGCCAGAGCTAGTCCTAACCCTAGGGAAGTGCTCAGTGGGGAATTGTGGAAAGTTCTGAAGATCTCCAGAGATTTCCAGAGGTCTGGAACAAGCCATAGAGATTGCCATGGAGGTCAGGAATGGAAGTCAGAGGTCAGATCTAGCATGCAGCATCTTGACACACAGAGTAGAAGAGGTTCTGGATTGCCTAGTCCACTGGTGAGATTGGGTAGATTCCTTGGATGGCTTGCAGCACATTGGGGTGCCTCTGGTGGAACTCCCTAATCAGCCCCAGCACATGCACATTCTCCTGCAGTTCTCAGGAAATGTTCTTGATTCCATAACCTTTCCACTTCACCTTGTATTGCAACCATTGTTAGAACAGACAACTGTTCAGGATTTTGTCCACCTCATACTCCTTGTTGTTGTTGACCACCACTGGAGGTGGTGGGGGTGCTGGGCATTGTTCTAGGATAGGGTCCTGTGGGGCTGGAGTTAGCTTAACTACATTGAACACTGGGTGGGGCTGGCACATCCCTGCAGGGAGCCAGAGCTAATAGGCCAGTGGCCCAACCTGCTGTTCTACTGTGAAGGGTCCTAACTGGTGGTGCAAGAGCTTTTTTGATAGTCAGGTGGTTGTAATATTAGAGGCATCCAGGTAGACTCAATCCCCAGGCTGGTACTTGGGCACTGGGGTTCTTCTGCAGTCATAATATCTTGCTATGTCATCCTTTGCCTTTGCCAGGGCTTCCCAGGCTTCCTCCTGTGACCTCTTCATCTAGTCCACAAACTTGTTTATAGCCTCATTCTCTGATAGCTGAGCCTGAGGTTCAAATCCCATGCATGGGTGACATCTGGTGTCCAAGAAAAAGGGTGAAAACTGGGTGGCTGCATGAATGTGGTTATTGTACTAAAACTCAGCATTGGAGAGGATTTTGTCCCAGTTGTTCTGGCACTCATTGTAGAAAAGATGGAGGTATTGCTTGAGCTCCTAGTTCATGTGTTTAGCTTGGCCATTGGACTGTGGGTGGTAGGTGGTAGAGGTGCGAAGCTTCATGCCAAGTAGTCAGTAGAGTTCTTGGGTAAAGTATGCTATGAATTGTCACCTGCAGTTGGATACATAGGCATTGGAGAGGCCATGGAGCTTCCAGATGTTTTTCTGGTACAGGTTTGTGGCCCCTATGATGGAGCAGGTAGTGTGAGTGGGAATGAAGTGTGCTTGCTTGCCATACAGGCCCACCACTACCATGATGGCATCATAACCATGGGTGTCAGGGAGCTCCATAATGAAGTCCACTGATGCAATGCTCCAGTGTTTTGAGGGGACAGGGAGGGGATGCAGCTGTCTAGTGGAGAGACAGTGTTGGGGCTTGGTCCAGAAACAGAGATCACAGGTACTGGTGTAGGACCCAATGTACTGGGACATCTGTGGCCACCAGTAATTCTAGGGATACCAGCTCCAACATTTTTTATTTGCTAAGGTTTCCAGTGACCTAAGAGTTATGGTGTTGCTCTACAATCCTCTAACAGAGCTTCAGGACATTGGGCACATAGATGCAGTCATAGAAGGTTAGAAGTCCATCTTAGAGGGCCCATTTGTCTGCACAGACAGACTTGGTGCCAGTGGTGCATCTTGACTTCAGTGCCTGGGATGCCTATGCAACAAGTTCCTCTTGGTGACCATTCTAATTTCCACATTGGATGTCCCAGAGGATATCCACCTCTGCTCCCTCAACAGCAAGATCCTCCATGGCTTGGATCACAAACAATTTGGGGTGGAGGAGCACAATGTTGCTATTATTATTCCCTCCAGTGCCATTGTCTGCTCTCCAGAATAGGGCATCTAGTTTTCCCATACTCTGGCCTGGCTTGTAGTGCAGCAAGAAGTCAAAGTTGGCTAGATAGCAGGACCACTGGGCCTGTTGGCAGTTGAGCTTCTTGGCTGTCCTGAAGTATTTGAGGTTCTTGTGATCCATCCAGACCTCAAATTTGTGCTGTGCACCTTCCAGGAAGTGCTGCCACTCCTCAAACAACCAGATGATGGCCAGCATCTTCTTGTCATGGATCTTATAGTTCCACTCCACTGCATTTAGGCTCTTGGAGTAAAAGGCCACTGGATGCCACTTTCCATCCTCCAGGGATTGCTGCAAAAGGGTGGCCCCCATGGTGAAGTTGGAGCTGTCAGCCTCCACCCAGAAGGGGGAGTTGTCTTCCAGGAAGAGGAGGATGGGCCCAGAGGTGATGGTATGCTTGAGGGCATTGAAGGCAGCCTGCTTTGGAGGTCCCCAACTCCATGCAATGTCCTTCCCAGTGAGGTCAAATAATGGGCAGGCATGGTGCAGGAAGTCCTGAATGAATCTCTGGTAGAAGTTCACAAAGCCAAGGAACACCTGTACCTCCTTCTGCCACTCTGCCACATCTGCCACTTTCACCAGGTCCATCTCCACAGCTCCATATGAGATGATCACACCAAGATACTTAATCCAAGTCTGCTTGAACTCACACTTCTCTGGTTTGAGGTAGAGCTGGTGCTGGTGGAGGTGTTCCAGGACAAGGCAAGTGATCCAACAGTGTTCTTCCAGCATCTTGGTGTAGATGAGAATATTGTCAAGGTATACACACACTACACCCTCCACAATGAGGTCCCAAAAGATGCTGTTCATCATTGCCTGGAAGGTGGCAGGGCTGTTGGTGAGTCCAAAGAACATCACAAGTGGTTCAAACAATCCCTGGTTGGTCTAGGAGGCAGCCTTCTACTTGTCTCTTTTCTGGATGCACAAGTTGTTGTAACCCCACTGGATGTCCAGTTTAGTGAAGTATTGTGCACCCCAGAGGTTGTTGATGAGCTCAGAGATGAGGGGGAGGGGGTAGTGGTTCTTTACCATTATGGCATTGAGAACCCAATAATCCTGGACAAACCAGAGCAAGCCATCAGAGACTTGGAAGAGCAAATGCAACTGGAGTCCAGGTTCTCCTACTAGAAAGCATTGAGTTTGTCCTGTTCCAAGAGCACTAGCAGATAAGCCTTACAGCTGGAGGGCATGGAGTCTGGCAGCAGTTCAATGGTGTAGTCCCACTTCTTATGCTCCAAAAGTGTGTCAAATGAGGCCTTAGAGAATACATTCTTGAATGCATAGAGGTAGGGGAGCACCACATCTCAGAACTCCTGGGGCATGGTGTTGGTGGCAAATGCCTGGGCCAGCCTCTGGGATATGGTCTGGCTAACCCAGATCTCTGCAACTGAAGGCAGCAGGTGTACAGTGGTAGTGTAAATCCAGTCCCCCACTTCTACCACCTTGTCTGGGAACTCTGGCTTGTGTATGCCACCAAACTCCTCTCCACATTCCTCCTCCAGGGCT
>JACKQL020000181.1:0-67251 GCA_018296165.2 Termitomyces sp. T153 | reverse complement strand
TTGTCAGGGTCCACTGACCTCGGGGGCTCAGCTGCACTGGGCGAGTCCTTACTAGGCGAGTGTGATTCCCCTGCATTGATAACCGAACACTCGAAGGCGTTCTGGGTCCGGGTGGGTTGCGTGGGTAGTTGGGGAGATGTGATCCAGACAGATCCGAGGAGGTCTGGAGAAGTCGGGTGGTAGGGAAGCGAGACGGTCTTGGCGGGGTTCAGGCAGAAGGCCGTACGGGAGATTTGCGGAAGCAAGGGAGTAGGTGGCTGTGTGATCGAGGGGGACGGAGCCAGGGTTTGATGGGAGATCATTTGGAGCTGATGGAGTCCGGGACCAAGCGAAGAGTGAGGTTCGGACCTGGTAAAGGAATGTCGGGGTTTGTAATCGTGATCGCGGAGTTTGTGAGGTTGTTAGGGTTGACGAAGACTTGGGCACAATGGTCTGACGGAGTCACCGAGACAGCGTCGGACGAGACAATATGGAACAGGAGTAGATTCGAGTGGAGATACGAGACAGTAATGAGAACAATAACAAAATGGGGACAAGACAAGACCGGGAGACTGAGATAAGACCGGGAGACTGAGATAAGACTGGGAAACTGGGATACGAAACACGAAACACGAAAAGGAAACAATCAGACCATAGGTAACGTTAAGCAATATCAAGACTGGAGTACGAAGAGCTACTTGATGACTTATATACTGACTACCGGAGGACTTCGGGGTACGTTGGCTGTGGCGGCAGGGCTTGGCGGGGCTTGATGGAGTGGGCGGGTGTCGGTTGTGATCGAAGATCGTGCCACGCTGATATGTTGATGGGATTGCGGGTTGTCCCGAGGTTGTTGTGATACTCCAGAATAGGTCGGAGGAAGCAGGGTGTTGAGTTAATGATGGGTGGCAAAGATCAGGAATAGCGGGGGTGGTTCTCGGGGTTCGGGAAGCCCAGGATAAGTGTCAGTGGCTGCGGAGCAGGCACCGAAGTTGGCCAGGGGGCCGTCGGAGTTAGCCGGGGAGGCGTCGGAGTTAGCCGAAGTAGGCGCGGGGCATGGGCAGAAGTTCGGCGGAGCGTTGGGGGTCCTTTTGGGGGTTCGGGGGTTTGATGGACGATGTGCGGGGTTTCGGGAAACGGGTCGTGACATCACCCCCCTTTCAGCGTCGAGACCCTTCAAGACACGGGGCAGGACGGGGATCGGCGGGGCGTGGGAGTCGAAGCCGAGCAATATTGATCAATCCGCAGCGAGTGATAGCGGCGTGGGAGACGAAGTCGAAGCGCGGCCGCCGTTTTGTCAGGGTCCTCCTCAATCAATTAAAAGCTTTGGGCGTGCCCCGGGGTTCCCCAAATTTCGTCATGTCTTCCCCCAGCGTTCCAGTGGTTTCTCCCGCCGATTTAGATGAGGTGGTGGTGTACGACAGTGGGGGTGAGGAGTTCGAGCGTCGGCGCCGGGGTAGCGTTAGGGACTGGAGTCGTAAGTGTTGTCGAATTTTCCTTTCGGGATGGTTGACGGGGTTCCTGTAGAGTCGTCCGTAGTAGTAGTGGTGGATTTTCCGGGGGTTCCGAAGCAGACCAAGTTTCGTTCTGCGGTGCCAAAGGGGAAGGGGGCGTCCTCGGCGGTGGTTCGGGGGAAGCGTTGAGCTTCCCCGCCCTCGGGGGCGGGACCCAGCAAGAGGCCGCGTGGGCGTGAGTTGTCGGCGGGGCCTCCGGAGTCCTCCCTCTTTTCTCCTGTCCCGGGCGTCCCCTCGGAGTGGTCGTTGAGTCTCCCCGCGCCGATTCCTTCAATCACGGAGGTCTTTCTTTGCAAGCAGGTGGAGGCCTTGACGACGTCATTGGCAGTACGGGAGGGCGAGCTCCGACGGGCGAGGGAGGATCGTGATGCGGCGCGGACGGAGAAGGAAGTGATGGAGCGGGAGAGGAACACTTCGGTGCGCGTGGCGACAGAGCGAGCACTAGAGGTGCGGGGTTTGCGGGAGCGTCTGGCGCAGGTGGAGGGGCAGCCTGCGGGGGAAGCGGAGGGGCGGGGACGAGTTCTGGAGGAGGATGCGTTGTGGGCGGAGCTGGAGGCAGCGAGGCGGAGGGAGGATTGGTTGGCCAACGAGGCCGCCTCGGGTCGCGTGGGGATCCTTCGTGAGTTGACTCCCGTTCCTCTGTTCGTTATTGACGGTTCATTTTCTGAGGTTAGGCTGGGTGCGGGAGCATCGGGTCCTCTTGGATGGTGCCTCCACGGCGTTTGCGTTGATTCAGGATGGGTTGACGCAGGGGTCCGCAGTCCAGCCTCCGGAGTTGCAGCAGGGGATGGCGCGGTTGGAGAGGTTGCTGGCGGAGCATCGGCGGCGCAATGCGGTGGCCCCAGGATCGTGGTGGGAGGTGGCGGCCGACGCGGGGGAGGCATTGCTGGGGTTGGCGGAGATCCTAGCGGTGGTGCGGGCCCAGATGGAGGTCGACCTGGGGGTTGGGTTGCCGGGGGGTCCAGGGAGGGAGTGAGATGGGTGTGGGCCTCGTTTCTTGTCGCTCTCGGACTTGCTGCTTTCCCCGCCTAATGTATATATAATCTTTGTACGCGAACACGTCCTTTCTTGGTCCCTGGGCATGAGATTTTAGTTTTGTATGAGGGTGAAGTAAGCGAGACACGCAGGGGTGTGAGAGGGAGTTGAATCCCTAGTGAGTCCAGAGGCGGGCGTTATGCCCGCTAGTGCCATCTGCGCTGGCTAGTCCCGGGGTTTGTTGGGACAGGGCGGGGCATCGCAGGAGGGCTCCCGAGGTCTGGCGGGAGTGGTGGGAGTTCTCCGGTGGGGGTCCCCGACATTTCAGGCGGTGTCGTTGAGTTTGATTCTCGGAAATTCCGACTAGGGTGTAGGGGACGTGCGCTGTATTGGTAGTGGAGGGTGGGCCTTCGAATTTTTCTTCACGGTGCCCAATGGGTTTGGGGCTTTAGTTGTCTTGGCGGTGCGGTTGGCGGGGGGGTAATGGGGGTCTCCCCATGGTCTGGCCCTTATGCTGGCACTGGTGGCGAGGGCGGCGGGCCTTTTTTCATTGGCGGGGTTGGGTGAGGCGAGGTTCGTCCTCGCGGTATAGTTGGTCCGGGTCGGGGTTGTGTCCCGGAGTGTTGCGTCCGTGGGCGGGCCTGCTTCGGGTGGCGCTTTGGTGTGCTGCGGAGTGTCGATGACTGAGGGGGTAGGATGCGGGGTGATCAGTCCCAACCAGTTCCTTTGGGTCCAGGGCCAAAATTTGCGGTTCCGGGTCATCTACGTGATATTGCTCTCCTGACCAAAGGTAAGCCCGAGACGGACAAAGGGGGTCTTACGTAGTTCTAATACTTCCTCGAGTTTGGAGGTCCGGGGGTCGGTAGTTCCTTCATCGGGGAGGAAGTGGGTGGTCCCGGAGTCGACACAAGGGTCACTCGGTGGGGATTTGTTGGTCGTTCACGGTTGTTGGGGCGGCGGGGAGGTCGGCCGCGGGGAGGCACTGGAGTAGGGTTCCCCGGGAGATGCGGCAGGGTCGAGGCCGCTCTTCATTCATGTTCCAGAGCGGCCTGGAGATTGTTGTAAGTGTGGGGGTGGCAGTGGGGAGAGGCACTGCCCGCTTTTCTGGAGGCTCCGATGATGTGGTCCCTGTTCGGCGGACATATTCTGGTGTAGGGACGGGATTTGGGGTGGGTGGTGATTTTTGTCGCGGGGTTGGGGCTACCAGGGCATCATTGTCGAGCTGGCGCCATGAGTTTTTTTGGTCAAATGTTGTGGTCGGAGCGGAGGCCCTGGAGCCGTGTCGCCAGGGTCCGGAGCTGTGTTGAAGGGTTCGGAGGGCCTGAGTGGGACAGTTTTGGGCTGGCGCGGGGTTGTTTGGGTTGTCGAGCCAGGTGGGGGAGGTCCTTTGAGGATATTGGAGCGCGCGCCCTTTGGGCCGTCGGGTCGCTTAAACGGCCCATCGTCATTTTCTGGATAATGGTGGGGCTTCTCCCTCCCTTATACGAACATGTCAGCGAATTTGGAGTACTTAGGGAACTACTTCATATAGGGTCCTTTTCCCTAGAGTTAGTTTGGGGTGGCTCCTATGCTGGGGATTTCCTTTGTGGGAGGTAGCGTAGTCTGGTGGTGGAGTTTAAGCTCGGGGGTGGCATGCGGGGGGGTTTTGGCGTCCAGGGTCCCCATTGTCGGGGGCTCCGGATCGTGTGGGGGGGGGGGGTGGTGAACTAGCGGCGTGGTCTGGAGTTGTCCCTTGTCGGGAGTGGGGTGCCGTGGTTCTCCTTATTAATGTCTAGAGGCTCAGGGGTGTTTTGGTCTTGTTCCGGGGTTGTTGGGGTCGGGTTGGGGGAGTCGGGGCCCCTTTGTTTGTTGGGCGGAGGTGACGGCTGATCGATCGAGGTCCGGAAGCAGGTCAGGGTTGGAGCCTAGCCTAGGTCTGAGGTTCTTGGTTGCTGGTGGGTTGGTGGATCCACAGGCGGGCTTCCAGGGAAGCATGTTCTCAGTGGTCTCTTCGTGGTTGGCGATCCTTGTGCAGTCGGTGACTGTTCCGTGGCGGGTTGGCATTATTGTTGGTCGGAGGGTTGGCGCGGTGCCGGAGACGTTGTTGCTCATTTGATTGGAGGGTCGCCAGGCTTTAGGATGTTATTCTTTGGGTGATGTCGGGGTCAATTTTGCGTGAGAGAGCGGAGTTGGTGGAGAGTGTAAGAGTGAGGTGGACGACGATTTGACGGTTTGCGCGAGGGGTTGGGAGTTGGGTGTGAGTTGGGAGGGTGTCCATGGGAGGGAGCCGTTGTATGGATGTAACCGGAGCAGAGGGGACATTGGGTGTCGGATCCCTGATTCAATGGGCCTTGGCAAATTGGGCGGGGCCGTATGAATTATAAGGGTTCCCCGGCACGGGTAGACCGTAGACATCGGAGTCATTTGATCGTGTGTGCGGAGATAATGCGGACATCACAGGCGGGGTAAGGTAGAGTCTTGATATTATGTCAGGGTCCGCTGACCTCGGGGGCTCAGCTGCACTGGGCGAGTCCTTACTAGGCGAGTGTGATTCCCCTGCATTGATAACCAAACACTCAAAGACGTTCCGGGTCCGGGTGGGTTGCGCGGGTAGTTGGGGAGATGTGATCCAGACAGATCCGAGGAGGTCTGGAGAAGTCGGGTGGTGGGGAAGCGAGACGGTCTTGGCGGGGTTCAGGCAGAAGGCCGTACGGGAGATTTGCGGAAGCAAGGGAGTAGGTGGCTGTGTGATCGAGGGGGATGGAGCCAGGGTTTGATGGGAGATCATTTGGAGCTGATGGAGTCCGGGACCGAGCGAAGAGTGAGGTTCGGACCTGGTAAAGGAATGTTGGGGTTTGTAATCGTGATCGCGGAGTTTGTGAGGTTGTTAGGGTTGACGAAGACTTGGGCACAATGGTCTGACGGAGTCACCGAGACAGCGTCGGACGAGACAATATGGAACAGGAGTAGATTCGAGTGGAGATACGAGACGGTAACAAGAACGATAACAAAATGGGGACAAGACAAGACCGGGAGACTGAGATAAGACCGGGAGACTGAGATAAGACTGGGAAACTGGGATACGAAACACGAAACACGAAAAGGAAACAATCAGACCATAGGTAACGTTAAGCAATATCAAGACTGGAGTATGAAGAGCTACTCGATGACTTATATACTGACTACCGGAGGACTTCGGGGTATGTCGGCTGTGGCGGCGGGGCTTGGCGGGGCTTGACGGAGTGGGCGGGTATTGGTTGTGATCGAAGATTGTGCCACACTAATACGTTGATGGGATCGTGGGTTGTCCCGAGGTTGTTGTGATACTCCGGAATAGGTCGGAGGAAGCAGGGTGTTGAGTTAATGATGGGTGGCAAAGATCAGGAATAGCGGGGGTGGTTCTCGGGGTTCGGGAAGCCCAGGGTAAGTGTCAGTGGCTGCGGAGCAGGCACTGAAGTTGGCCAGGGGGCCGTCGGAGTTAGCCGGGGAGGCGTCAGAGTTAGCCGAAGTAGGCGCGGGGCATGGGCGGAAGTTCGGTGGAGCGTTGGGGGTCCTTTTGGGGGTTCGGGGGTTTGATGAACGATGTGCGGGGTTTCGGGGAATGGGTCGTGACAGATGTGACATTTGTACTTGGCTGAGAGATAAGGATTATATGGAACAACATCTCGATTGTCATAACGATGACCATTCTTTTCAAAGAAGCGTCCATTGTCAGGTCTGGCATATTGAGGATAGCCATTGTCTCCATACTGAGTAGCCTCTTGGAATTCCTTTGGGTATTTCTTGGAACATTTGCCATCTACCATGCACTTAGCATTGGGTTTGGCAGCTCCACATGGACCATGGACCATGTTGGCAGTAACAACCTGACAACAAAGATAAGTAACTGAATTCAGGATTCAAACAAAGCCAATACCTGATACAATTGAGGCTGAGTGACTGGATCTGGAATCTGAGCAGAGACAATGGAATCCACATCAGGTGCATCCTTGATCCTGTGATGGCGATAGAAAAAGATCAAGATGTGCATATGTGGAAGTCCTCTCTTTTGGAATTCAATGGTATGAACATAAGCCACACAGCTGCCAAAGAGACCTTCCTTGATCTCCTTTACTACAGCATTTTTCTTGAGTTCAAAAACTCTGGCAACAATATCAGGTCGATCAGCAGCTGTTTGCCTTTTCCCATTGACTGCAGGTTCCTTCAAGAGAGCTTCTTCAATTTCTGACCACTTTGGATTGGCAGTCATAGTCAAGGAGAGGTCAAGTTTTCCAAAATTCCTGCAGATAGCTATAGAGTCCTGGAATAATTGCTGCATCTGTTGATCACTTCCAGTATGTGAGGATGGGAGGATAACATGTTGGCTTTGTGGGGTGACTTGTTCATCTCCAGCAGTAGCATCCACTATTCCCTGATAAACTTCAGCTCTGATCTTTTTCTAATTGTGTCAAATCCAATTCAACTTGTTTTATTCTGTAGAAGCCCAGGCATCCACAACATATTGTTGAAATAGCCTCCCACTCCAGAGTAATGGTGCATTGAATTCTAAAGTCCTTTGCTGCAGCCTGTATGCATAATATGCTGTTTGGGTGACCTTTGATGATCTTTGTTGATTCTGGGGTCCAAAATGAGAGTGAATGTTGGTGTGAAATCCAGGCTGTTCAGTGGGAAAGATGATGGTATAATGCAATGGAGTGTAATATGGATGCAAGTGACTGATCTGCTTTAATTGACCTCCATGCAAGTGCAAGACTATATCACAATCATTTGATCACTCTTCTGAGCCATCTTCTGGAATTACAGCTGCAACTACCTCCTGTTCATTAGGGTCATTATAGTGTTGAGGATCTCCAAAGTCAGCTGTAAGCTTGACAGAAAGTCTTTGTGGTTGGCCTTCTGGAACTTCTCCCATAATCTGCCTGGCCTGCTTGTATAAGTCAATGAAGGGATTGACTCTAGCAAGCATATCCTGCAAAGAGGCCATTATCTGAGGATCAAACCTGGGATTGTTCTGTTAATGAAAAGCCAATTGCTGATTGTGATCATAAAAGTAGAGCTGTGCATATACAGGCAGATTGCCTTCAATAGGAAGCAAGGCACCTGTCAAATGATGTAGTTCTCCATTAATCCTAAAGCTATATGGTCCAGGTGCATTGGTAATAGCATGGTCAATTTTGACTCCCAGAGATGTGAATGCAAAGGCTGCATTGTATTGATGGATTGATGTTTTAAAAGTGTCAGAGAGAGGATGATGCTCATGGAGCAGGTTCAGTAAATCTGCTGGAGCATCTTGAAGCCTGGGCAAATTTACTTAGCCTTGTAAGCAGCACATGCCAAACTTTGGGCTGTTTCTAGTAGACTTGGTGAGCTTTTCAGCATCAAAATGTAAAGCTTAGCAGTGTGGACATATGACAGTCATAGGACCGAAATAGTGTGAGTGGTATTCAATCAAGTAAGGTTGCCTTCCTCTTGGAACAGGCTGAATAGGACCAAGCTGTGGTGGAATAGGAAGTCCAAGGGGAGGCTCTGGTTCTTCTGCTGGTATATTTTCAGCAGGATTTTCTGGTTGTAGTGGATCATTGGGTAGGGCAGGGTCCAAGTCTTCTACAGGTCTCTGTCACGACCCGTTCCCTGAAGCCCTGAACACCGCCTGACAAACCCCCGCTCCCCTGGAACCCCCTGACACTTCATCAAACTTCCCCAGCACTCCGTGCCTACTCCGGCTAACTCCGGCACCTTCTCAGTTAACTCTGATGGCCCCCTGGCCAACTCTGACGTCTTCCCTGCAGCTGCTGGCACTTCCCCTGGACTTCCTAAGCCCCTGGGACCACTCCTCTGCTATGCCTGACTCCATTACACATCATCAACTTGACACCCTGGCTTCTCCGACTCACCCTGGAGTATCATTACAGCCTCGGAATGGACCGCGTCGCAATTGATCCCATCAACATATCAATGTAGCCTGCCCTCTGATTGTAACCAACACCCATCGACTCTGTCGAGCTCTGCCAAGCCCTGCCACCCCAGCCGACATCCCCAGAACTCTTCAGTAGTCAGTATATAAGATATAGAGTAGCTCCTCGTACTCTAGTCTTGAGATTACTGATCTACCTACCTTTCTGATGTGTTTCTGATTGTTTCTTCTCATGTTTTGTGTCCCGTGTCTCGTTTTCCTTACTCTCAGTCTCTTGGTCTTATCTTGTTTCTGTTCCATTGTCCTTTCGTTATTGTTCTGTGTCTCTGCCTGAATCTATTCTTGTTCTCATCTTGTCTTTGTCTCATTTTGTTTGACTCCATATCACTCTGTTTGATTCTATCTATTGTGTTCCAGTCCTCCTGACCATAACATACTCACAAACTCTGCAATTACAATTACGAACCTCTGATGCTTGTTACCACCCCTGGACCCTGCTATACACTCAGCTCTGAACCCTATCAATCCCTGTTGATCCCCCATCAGAACTCTGGCTCCACTCCTGTCATCCGCATAGCCTCTGCCTCCTCTGCATCCGCAATACTCACACACAGATTTATGCCTGAACCCTGCCAGGTCCGCCCCCCTCCCCCGCAACTTGTCCTCTACTCCTCTGGACCTCCCTGGACTTGCTCAGATCAATCTCCCCTAGCTATCCTCACAAGTCCCCAGTGCTTGGAACACCCCCAAGTGCTTAGTTGTCAGTGCAGGGAATCACGTTTGCTTAGTAAGGACTCACCCAGTGTAGCTGAGCCCCTGTGGTCAGCAGAATCTGACAGTCTCTGTTGAGCAGGATCAACATATTCCAAGCCATCATCAGAAGACATGTCATCCTGAGGACCCAATGGATCATCAAAGGGAGGATTCAATTGCTCTGCTAGTTGATGTTGAGCAGGATCAACATACTCCAAGTCATTCTCAGAAGATATATCATTCTGAGAACCCAAATCATTGAAATCCTCTTCTAGATCAGCTTCATGTTGCTGTTCCCAACCTTGAAAGATTCTTTGAGCCATAGCTGCATTCAAAGGCCTATGTTCAGGATTCAGATCAATATGCTATTAAACTTTGTTAATTAAAGTAGCATCTTGAAGTAGACTTGAACTGATTTCTGCTCTGATTCTTCCTGTCTTGCTCTTTCCTGTCTTTCCTGGCTCAAAATAGCTAATGCCTGCTGCCTGTCCTGCTCTTGTCTCAGCCTTTGTTGCTCTTCTAATACAGCCAATGCTTGTTCATGTCTGATCTGGTAGTTTGCCATCTCCTGAGCAACATTAGGAGCAGGAGGAGGTGGAGCAGGTCTGATTCTTCTAAGTGCAGGAGCAGGTAGAAGAGGCACTATTCTGGGTATAGGATGCTGTAAAGGAGCATTCCATCCTTCAGGCAAAATAGTTTGAGAAATGATCACTGTAGGTTGAGCAATAGTGGGCTGATTGAGCCTATTGTCCCTTCCATGTACAGCAGATAGAGATAGCATCATGATGGGCATAGAATTCTCCATAGGAACTTTTCTCACTCTTTTAAGTGGAGGAGCAGGTGGAGGAGGCATTCTAGGAATGGGATTCTATAAAGGAGCATCCCATCCATCAGGCAAAACAGTTTCAGGGATCACTATAGAAAATGGATCAGCAGCAGCAGCTGGCTGCCTAATAGGTCCTCCTGATGAGCTAGAAGTGGTGGCTATAGCTTGGTGATTAAGCCTCAAACCCTCAGATCCCATACCCCCAGATCCCATAGATTGATTAATACAACCAGTTCCCATACCCCAGGCCCAAATTAAAGTGGTGGAACAACCACAGTATTGATCTGTTCCAAAGATCTATTGTTTCTATTTGCTTGACAATTGTCAGGATCTGTCATTTGTAACTGTTCAAGTCTCCTTTGATTCCTAGCTTGTTGCCTTTGGCTTTCAGGAGTAGTAGGTGGTTGCCTATAACATCCATTGTTAAGCAATTTAACAGTCAAAAACCATTAAAATTAACTTGCATGATGTGATATTTGATGTATCAATAGCTCAATGTGGTTAAGGAGTTACTAATAAGCTTGTTAGTCAACATCAATCAATCAATAGATGTGACGAAACATACTTTGTCATGTGGCCTCCTTTCCACAACTTCGGAAATGCCCATTGTTTGGTCATGTTGTGTCAAAAAACACGCGAGGCGTGAAAAACAGTGTCCACTAAATTGTGTTTGGCCTGTTTCACACGTGCAGGCTATTTGGCATGTTTCACACATAGTCAAAAGATAGTATATATTCAGTAAAGTTGTCTACTATAATTTTTTTTGGAAAAAACCTGTTCCAAGTGCGAAAAACAGCCAAGCTGCCCAAAAAGGAAGGTTCTTGGTCAGCAGCTGACAAATTTTAGTCAGCACAATCCAAAGTCGTCGCATATATTGAGCGCACAGCCACTTTCCCAGGAGTCGTCGCATATATTATAGACTTATCTTATGTACTTACAAAAGTCCAGGATGAGAAGGCACAGCTACTAAGTATCTCCAAGGGTCGAACAGCCAATAAGATACAGAATGGTCTAGTTTGCCAAAGCTTCAAGCTCTCAAAACTCCGATCCTTCCCAACACGCCTGAGGCGACGCGACCATGATCCTTCACGTGATCATTGAACACGCGTATGGTGCATGTCACGTTCTATCCTCTTTGGCTCTTCACTGTCTCAATGTCCGACGCCTGGCCAGGCGCGCTTTGCACTACATCATCGACACCCGTCCACTTCATGTTCAATCTTTTGATGATATTGTCTCGAATGGCAGTAGCCCACGACAGTCCTACGATCTCCTCGAATTTGAACGAGCGAAAACGGTCCAGATCCCCTCGTTATATCCGAATTTCTTTTTTCCACTCGAACAATGCACCTACTTTTTTAAGGTTGGACGCTTGGATGACTCTCAGCTTAGGCTTTGGCCAAGTTCTTCTACTCTAGAGTGGCGGCAGACTCTGAACATCTATTAAAGACCCGGGACGTTTTCGCCATATCTTCTCTCTACCTAATCTGCCCTGCTCGATGTTTGCTGCCATCAAAAAATGGCTCAATTTTCGCGAACCTCTTCGCTATGGTCTATCTGACAACGAAGACGTCGAGCCTACCCGTTTGCTAGATCACCGTGCGCTGGCGCACGAGCTCAATCGCTACGATCGGGACAGGTTTCATCTTGCTCGATATGATGTAAATATCGAACAGAAGTTCCAAGTCGATGCTTTCAAAGCTGCTGTTCGTGCTACTCCTGGGGAAGAATACCTTGCCAACTTTACCTTCCCACTGGCGCCTGGAGACCTTGATACTGAAGAAGCTACTCTTGTGCCTACGTATGCAGAGGGGTCAGACCTCACAACTCTCGGAGAGCCGGACTTGACATTGAGTATCATCGAAACGATGAAGCCCGTTGACTTATTCTCATTGGAGGATATATTCTCTGATGTACGATTCATTTTCTATCTGTTCAATCCTGCTTCTGATTTTACTTATTCCAGGAGTCCGAGATCATTCCCCCCCTTCTTATCAGGTACACGGATATCGCCGGCAGTGAACATTTGGTGTACAAGCGCGATGCTGCGATCTACTATGACTTTTGTGTAGACCAAATTGAACGTCATGTTTCGTCGAGGGGCGTGATGGCTATCCCGCGAGCCCCCGACCATGAATTCTTCTGCGATCATGCCGTCCGCGTTTTCCTCCAAGTTCCTGACATCCCAGACATTGTGGACGGTCCTTTCTACAGATATATGGGAGACTGTTACATTGTCAAAACCGATCAACTGCTTTCTCAACACGAGTGGAATGTTTTGCCTGAATATGTACGTTGTGTTCTCTAGATCTACCCTCCGAAGCGGTTCTGACTATTGAGAAGCTCAAGGAGCGTTTCGTCAAGCGTTTCGTTGAACTTCATAACTCCCTTCCGAAAGATGGTTTTCGAGCTCAAAATCGCTATACATCGGCTACCGCGCGGGAGCTCCTTGATCACGGAAATACATACCCACTCATTGTCCTGATGCAAGCCCAGCATCAGGAGGAGACCTTGGAATGTTACTCACCCATCCAGTTGAACGGCACGGAGCTGCTATTCTTGCCCCCTGATTCACCCAAATCTGTTGATTCTGCCTCCGTCTACTCGCAAGAAAGTGCTCCTCGCGACCACGAAGAATTTGCCTTTCCCTTCTACTCTTCTGCTACCGGCCCGGACAACCCTCTTTCTCCCTTGTTTACGGATCCTTTTGGCGGGAATGTAATCATCACTTTCCCGAGCGGAGAACAAGAGGTCTATCCCCCCTCACGTGCTGCTTTTGCTCATAATGCGGAGGACTATGGTATCGATGAAAACAGGTTGAACGATTGGCATAATAATAAAGATAGGGACGCCGGCAACAACTACGACGAGGACTCGGATGATAACGGTGGCAACGAAGGCGAAGGCGATTGCAAGGTTCAACACAACGGATATCAGGGTACCACCTGCGGCATAGAGAAACGTAGTTGCTGGTTTGACAATGAGCAAACTGACGAAGATGGGGCTACGGAGATTCAACATCCTGCCAACGAAATCTCTGAATCCGATCGTGCGAGATATGCAGCTCTCAAGGTATTCTGTGAAGAGCTGGAGGAAACCTCGCGTGCCGACACGGCCATGGGAAGGGTACAACTTCAGTTCATCGATAAAATGCGTGCGGAAATGGCTGCGTTGGGACTGTGGGATGATACGAACCCCAAGAATGGCGACGGCAATATCGACCATATGTTTTAAGGTGTGCGTGGAAGCAGGATGGACTTGACTCCGCGTCTCAAATTTATAAAGGTCCACCACGCTCACGACCCGCATGACTACGATACTACGTATCTCTGTATCAGAATATAAGTGTATCATTCCAACTGTACCCTTTTTTACGCTACCATTGATGTAACTATCGAATCATTTTTATCTACATTGCTACTTGTTTTCTCGAACTACGTATGTATTTACGTTATAAATATATCAAGATGTGATCTTGTATACATACACCTTGCGGGAAAGAAGCGGACTTTTCGAAGAGCTTCCCTGACGTTAAATGCAGAAAGTGTCGGAACCCGGCTCGCCAGGACTTCCCACTTCCCACCATGCCCATCCTTGAACTGTCGACAAACGTTAAGGTCTGCTCCGTGTCCGTCTCGATTGACGTATCTTCATTTTGAAGACTATCCAGATCACTGATCCCAAGAAGTTCGCGCTCGAATTTTCGAAGGTTGATGAAATATCATCATATCAACTGGGGCGCTTGATCAAGTCATTTGCAGTTCAGCGCGGAAACCTTGAAAAAGCCCGAACTTTACATCACCGTCAAGTACACCTACAATGAGATTCTCACTTTCCAAGGAACCTTGGATCCTGCTTTTACGATGACTGTCGTATGTAGCATCGAACTTTATGCGATCTGCAAACACGCTGATTTCAATATAGTTCAGCTTGGATAACCTTAACGAACAGGCAAATGAGACCTATAGCAAGGCTTTCTTTGATTTCTTCAAGGAGAAACTCGGCATTCCAGGGGATCGTGGATATATGTGGGTGCTCCTTTTGAATCAGAAACGCATGACGGCTGACAGACCATGACGTCAAGTACCTTCATTGATCCCGGACGTGCATTCTTTGGGTGGGCTCTATTGCGATAGTAATTTGACTTTCGATTCTGAATCAGTTTTGTCTAGACACAAGGGAACCACCTTGGCGACGATTTTCAGGAAGTGAAATACCAAATTGATATGCAGGATGTCAGGAATGCCAAACGAACTGTACATGCCTGGTATATGTTGTGTGAAATAATTCAAGGACTTGAATGTTTTTGAGTACAGCCATGATGTCTCGCCGCTCGTCAGGACGGACCATTGAGGGGGTGCAAAGGTATCTGACTTAAACATCAGATATGACGTGAAAAACAAGTACCTAATTAGTTATCAGTTTTGCCAAAACCTCAATAGTTCGTGGGAAAAATCGCGAAGGTGTATTTTTTCGACGTATTTTCGTGTCCTGAGTCCTGAAGTCAGATTGTCCAAATTTTGCGACTGTCCTGCCTTTCTCAGAAGGGACGCGTAGTTACATGGGAAAAAACGACACGGTACACGTGATTAAGTATCCGCAACCCACTAACAAGTAGCGGGAACTACTTTGCAAAGAGATCATGCTCTATCAATACAGATGCTATCTTGGGGATCTCGAGAATGAGTCATTTGAGTATGACTCGTTCTCTGAAGATGATAAACAGCGTGTCGATCTGGCAGTAGGCAGTCTCACTCAACTACAACCTCTCAGAGCCGTGCCACTACTGCCCACAGGTACTCCTTCAGAACCAATGGACAACGGGCCTGTAACGTACACTCACCTCTTACCTCACTATGTAAACGATGATTTGGTGAGCTCTCTCTGTGTTTTTCAAAGTACGCTGCACTGTTTGTTCATTATGACATAGCTTTCAAGATTAGAATATTCATGGAAAATGCCTTGGGGGACTTTGAACGTCAATACTAGCTCCAATATCATGTGCCGTGAGTTAGTAGTATGAAAACGTCTCCGTACCATATGACCGAATGTTTTACCAGTCAGTGCCGACATGCGAGCACTCTTTGATAAAGGTCATTGGTTACTCACGCCTGAAAAAAGGATATTAGATATGTACCTCCAGGATCCTTGTGCAACGATTGATGTAAGCATTACTCAAGCTCTATGATTTCACAGCTGTCATAGACAAAGCGATAGGAATCATTTTACCACTACACTCTTATTGCCGCCGACCCAGCACCCGAAACACCAAACCCGATGGGCGATATCCATATACGTCTTCTTTCAAATGTTTGTGCGGCATCATAATACATCACTTACCGGAAGCGAGACGTTCGCGTATCCTTTTGGATCTCTCCCCTCCTTAATCTCCCATATTCACCTCGCTTTGTCATCTGCTATTATAGTGTCCTTGTCGAACATATCAATATTCGACATCTTCTGGACTTTTCGATGAGGGACAACTTGTCTTACCAGCCAATCACCGATGCTATGCTCGATATATATGACACTTGGATCAAGGATATACCTTCTCGCTCACGCTTTTTCCGAGCTCCATCGGCTGGACCTCACAACAGCGATGTCAAAAGCAATAACAGCAGCCGACAGAGCCTGAAAACGATTCCTCGTCGCTTGCACCCGAAGTCATTCATACGCGCCCAAAAGAAATATCGAGACCGATTGACTGCACGACGCCATCGCAAGAAACAACGTCCTGTTCATACTGATGGTTTACAAAGTGGCATCCGTCTTGATAGAAAAGCACTACGCATCATCGAAGGGGACGAAACTCCCAACGCATGGCGAAAAGCATTTTTGAAAAGCTGGATTCCCAAGTATGCCAAGAGGCATTCTCGTCGGTAAACAATTTTGATTCTGATCCCCCTAATGAGTAAGTGACATCTTGAGTTGTTCGGATTATACCTATCTTCTAATGTTTTCATGAGTTCTTATGACTAGATTTTGTGGACGCGGATCACGATCTCCGAGAGGTACTGAGCTCCTTTGTAAGTTTCCATAGTTTTGTCATGTGCTATCTCAATCCACATGAAAACCGTTGTCCCTTCTACCGATGTCATGATATGCTATGTATCGAGACTGATCAACTCGGGCTTTGTTCTGGTAGATACTACACTGATATCATTGTTTTACATCCGTCCCTGAATATCAGAACAGCTCAGACTCGTTTAATCGATTAACAGTAGATCGATAATGAGGTCGCCATGAGATCGCCATTGTTCGAAAATACGACAGCGTGGACTAGAATACTCGACCCTAGAAATACATCTCGCGAGTTCGACACGCGTCTCGAGTTTGACCATGACTTCCGGCGAAGATACTTAGAGGAAACATCTACCAGCTCAGAGATTTCCCATGATGATGACAAGAACCACGATTGTGCTACCCCACCGAACGATATTACAGTTGCTCTTGATGTAAATGAAATTCCGTCAACGAGGGCATTGCGTATCGCAAGAACCGAAGCAGTGAAAGAATGTGTTGACATTGCAACTGAGGACCTCGCGCAGCGAAGATGCATTGTACATAACACCGAGCATATTTATGCTGTGGAATATGCCCACGTTCTTCCTCGCGCCTCCAACGATTCACTGGTCAGACCGACTATCACTTCATCACAACAATAACGGCTTGCGAACCTGGAAATCTCTTGGAATTTGATTGAAAAGGACTCTGAACACTGATACCAGGTATAACATCTTCCATCGTGAGTTGACGAGCTATATATACTGGCCACGAACGCGTTTAATGATGGAGACCGCACGTTTGTAACTATTTTCAAGAAGTAAAATACCAAATTGACATGCAGGAATGCCAAACGAACTGTACATGCTTTGTATATGTTGTGCGAATCAATCTTAATTCAATGACTTGAAAATGTTTTTAGTCATGATAACTCGCCATTTGCCAGGATGGACCATTGAGCATTTGGATGGGGTGCAAAGGTTCCTGACTCGAACATCGGATATGACGTGAAGACAAGTACTTGGCGCACGCGCACCATTAACAGAGAAAATCGATGAGTTTAGTGGGATGAGATTGACCTCACAAAACCAGGTTACATTTTGTTAGGTGGAGGTTCGAAGTTCCTGCTCGTGTCCCTGCAGGGTTGGTCCGGAGCTGCGATGGGGGCCAAGGTCTGGAACGTGGGAGACACTTGCCACGGGTCATGTGACAGTGAAATTGTCCAGGTTTCGTGTTTTCGCAGAAACCATAACTTACTGTAAGCACTAGCTTTGCAAACAGGCCATGCTCTATCAATACAGATCCTACATGACGGATCTCGAGAATAAAAAATTCTCTGAAGATGACCAACAGCGCGTCGATCTGGCAGTCGGCAGTCTTACCCAACTGCAATCTCTCAGAGCCGTGCCACTGCTGCTTACGAGTACTCCCTCAGAACCAATGGACAACCAGCCTGTGATGTACACTCACCTCTTGCCTCGAGATGTAAGCGATGACTTGGTGAGCTCTTGCCTTCTTTTCTCCGCTGCACTGTTTTTCTCATCATCTCCTAGCTTTCAAGATTAGAATACTCATGGAAAATGCCTTGGGGGACTTTGAACGTTGATACTAGTTCCAACATCATGTGTCGTAAGTTAAGTACCAGAATGACTCCATACCATCTGAGCGAATGTTTTTACCAGTTCATCCCGACATGCGAGCGCTCTTTGATGGAGGTCATTGGTTACTCGCGCCTGAAAAAAGGATATTGGACACATACCTCCAGGACCCTTGGGAAATTATCGATGTAAGCATTACTCCACCTCTCCTTCAATTGTCGGTGTTATAGACAAAACAACGTAGGAACCATGTTACAACTACACTCTTATTGCTGCCGACCCAGAACCCGAAATATCAAACCCGATGCGCGATATATCGATATGTCTGATGTCCGATGTCTGTGGTACAACTAGGACGTTTACGTATCCTTTTGGATCTCTCCCCCCCTTGATCTCCCACATTCACCCACGTTTTGTCATCTGCTATTATGGCGTCCTTGTCAAACAAGTCAACATTCGACATCTCATAAGCTATTCGATGAGAGGGAACCTATGTAACCAATCAATAACGGATGCTATGATCAATACATTTGAAACATGGGTCAAAGATATACCTTCTCGCTCACGCTTTTTCCGAATTCTATCTCCTGGGCCTTACAACGATATCGGCGCTACAAGCGATAACGACAGCAAAAAGAGCCTGAAAACAATTCCTCGCCGCTTGCACCCTAAGCCATTCAAACGTGCCCAAAAGAAATATCAGAAGCAATCAATTGCACGACGCCATCGTAAACAACGTTCTCATGGTGATGGTTTGCAAGATGGTATCCGTCTTGATAGAAAAACACTGCTCATTCTCGAAGGGGACGAAACTCCTAGCACATGAAGAAAAGAATTTTTCAAAGACTGGATTATCCAAGCCTCTAAAGAGGCGCTCTCACCGTTGGACGACTACGATTCCCCTGATGAAGTAAGATTTTTGCTTGTTCGGATGCCTACCTTCTAATGTTTCCATAAGTGCTCATGACTACTTTTTGTGAACACGATCATCGAGAGGTACTGAGTTCCTTCGTAAGTTTCCATAAATTGTCGCTCTACTATCTCGATTCACGAGAAGATCCGTTGTCCTTTCTACCGATGTCATGATCATGCTATAGTTTTGAAATCAAATGTACTCCCGTAATCGCTCAATCTGGCCTCCGTTCAAGTGTCCCACACTGCCGTTTCCTGAAATTGGTATCTTGCATTGGATACTCATGAAAATGGCTCATTTGATCGATAAACACTGGATCGATAATGAGGGATGCCAGTGTTCTATGACAGGGTGGGTTAGAATAACAAACTCCGACCTAGAAATACTCCTACACGAAGGTTCGCTTATTAGCCATTCAGAGTTTGATCATGTCTTCCGGCGGAGACACTTATTCACAAGAGACATCTCCCAAATCAGAGACTTCCCATAATGACGACAATATCACTCACAATCGTGCTACTCCACCCAATGACACTACAGCTCCTCTCGATGTAAACGAAACTCCGTCTACGAGAGCATTGCGCATCACAAGAACCGAAGCAGTGAAAGGACGTGTTGACAATGCAACGGAGAACCTCACAGGACAAAGATGTGTTGTCCACAACACCGAACATATTTATGCTGTGGAATATGCACACGTTCTTCCTCGTGCCTCCAAATATTCAGTGGTCAGACCAACTACCACTTAATCGATCTTCGAGTATGTACTAACTTGAGACGACAATGACAGATCACAAACCTGGAAGTATCCTGGAACATGACCAATAACACTTTAAACGTTGACTCCAGGTTTAACATCTTCCATCGTAAGTTGACGAGCTAGACCAGCTACGAAGACGTTTACTGACGCAGACGACGCATTTGCTTTCAGTCAGTGCAGACATGCACAGAATGTTTGACAGGGGAAGGTGGCTTCTCATTCCTGAGCAGCGGGTTGTCGACATATTCAAAGAGAAGCTCACTAAGCCTATACAAGAGTATGTAACGGTAAGACCGTTCGTGTATATAGAATCTTGCCTCCTATTAACCTCTATCTTTGTCTAGGAACCCACCTACCGCTACCGCTTGATTGCATCAAAGGAGATGATTCATTTTCCAATATTTCGCCTCAACGACCTCGTTCCGGCAGATCCTCCAGATGTTGGATCTTGAAGCCGGTATTGTAGAAACTTTTGTTTATCCATTTCACAACTTTCCCCCTCATCACGTCTCACGTCAAACCTCATACCTCATTTCATTATCTCTCATGTTGGCCACCAAGTGACCAAACAAGCCCTTGGTCTTCGAGACTACATCCCGAATAATGGCCAGTACGCGTCCACGTTATATGACATCGTAAAGATATATCAAGAATGGGTCAACCCTCAACCTCTCGCTGAAGCTGACCCTGGTGATGAAGGTGACGACGACAACAACGACAACGACAACGAGGATGATAACGATACAAGTCACGCTCAAAGCAGTGTAACAAAACGGCTTCGACTGAATAAGCGGTACCTTGAGCACTCTCTGAATGAAGATGATGACGATAGCCGGCCACGTCGACGGTCACGCCGCGGGAGCACGAAAAGAGTCGCTGATGGTGTATCGCTCGACAGCAAAACTCTTATCGGTCTTGATGAACCTCCTTGTGGAGGCACCTCTAAGATAGTATATGTTAAGGAATGGATATCCAAGGTTTTGAGTGAGACCTTTGAGGGAGCGCCAGACATTAATCTTGGTATCAACTAACTTATAAGGCAAGCAAGGTGAATTTTTTCGTTTGCAAAGAAAAAAGAATGACGATGTTCAGGTTTTCGAGAGTAACGTTAGAGGGTCGTGTTAATGCTGTCGGTAGTATAATGAGCGTCCGTGCACTAGCTACCAAAGTACTATGTTCGAGAATGATGGCAGTGTTTGATTTTGACTGATGTTCTATGTGGAGATCTTGAAGAAACCGCAAACAATACTGTTAATAAAATTTGTATTTGATCACCGTTTTTCATCTTACCAGTTCTGATGGACATCTATTCTTGCCTGAGGCTGATATTAATCAAATGGACAACATATCTATGTACAGCAAATTGAACTTCCTGTTGTCCTACTTGGTAGTTCCGTTTTCCTTCCTTCGGATTTCAGGCTCCAAAGGAAATCTTTGATCGTCCGGAGCAACAGAATATAGCCTGGTCCAGATGTGTAGTAGTGGCCCCGGGGTTTTCCATGCCAGCTCGTTGTTTCGCAGCCACAGTCGAACCAAATGACGCCTAAGTCAAAATTTCGTCAATCCAGTTAGCCTTTGTAATGAACAGCGTCCTACGTATGCTCTGCATCATTTTTGAATGCATCGCGTGCATGAAGAAGTCCCATACTATTGATATACTGAATATCTCCTTTTTGGAAGTTCAGACAGAGCGAGTATTTCTCAGCCAGAAAGTGGACCACATCGAGCGCCTCTGCCTGTTCTTCAGTGATTGGAGGAATATGTGGACTACGTTTTTGCGTGGAATACCCGGTGAAGTGACGGCGGGAATACTGTATGATAGCGTGTCCGTCCTCGTGGTACAGCAGTGGACGCATAGTATATCCTGGGTTTCCACCAAAACTAGTGTGACAGATTTACATGAAGTGAAAGGTTGACTATGGGGAAGGGTTCATGCTGACCTATCCAGTGGCCATGGTACGGATAATGTTCTGATAATATCAGGTCGGGTAGCTACTAGTTCATTGTAGATGCGACCGCCACTACTGATACGTGACGTGCCGCCTTCTGCAGCAGTCTGCAGTGCCATTAAGGCAATGAGGTCACCGATATCAGTATGGAAGACCTGCTTGTCGGTTGTATATGCTGCATTGCCAATACCCCCTTTTTCATGGGCATGACTGACACTGAGATCTTTGATGTGTGAAATAACGGCGCCGGTAGCGTCTTGTTTGCCACGTGCAGATCCTACATGGGAGGAAATACCTAGGATAACGTGGGCAGGCCGAACTATGGCACGGATGATCAGCGTACCAGCAAAGACAATAGCGATGTCGGCTTTAGTATATGTGTCAATGGGCAGAGTGCGAAGGACGAAGAACCCGCGACCAGAATACAGTTCATGCGCCAGACCTCTGAGGGTTGTACTCAGAGTGGGGAGAGGGAACGTTTCCTTACTCAAATACCCCATCGGCTTGTTCAAATCTAGTAGATGCTTGGTTAATCAACAAGGATTATTGCACACAAGAGATGATATACTTTTGAAGTAGCCTAAAGCATCGTTGATCTCCTCCAGCTGCTCAGCATTAAGTCTGTATATCCACCGGTCTTCATTTGTCCAATTTTTCCCCTCCCATACGATTGGACCATCAACTTGAACTGGGAATCCTTCTGGAAGGGGGACATTGGCGCGATCTGGATTCTCGGTGAAGAGTCTCATGGAACGTGCACGATACTTGCCCTCGTCAGGATGATATTCAATATCGGGCTGTCGAAACACAGCTTTCGCGGTCACAGAATTCATGATAAAAGATAACGATTAGTGGTTACTTGATAACTAGCAAATGTGATATTTAAATGGCCATTGGCTGGAAGGTGGTTGCGATCAAGAAGCTGACAGAATGAGAAGCTCCAAAGACAGTGGGTGAGCGGCTTCTGATGGACGACTTATCATGCATTCTGACAAATATAAGGAAATACGAGTTGGAGACCTGGGAACGTTGTAGATGATGACATTGATAGATGGCTGAAACATCCAAAATCATGGCATACATTCGATACAGATGAAAAGTCAATATATGAACATAGTTGTCCAATAAGGATATGTGTAATATACATGGGAGAAAAGCAAGCTGCGAAAGGATCAGTTCGGTTTGACACTGAAAATGCTGTTTGTTGGGACATACTAGCAGCTGAAGTATGACGGTTATGCAGTGACCACGATCAAAGCATTTCTATTTCTTCTTGTTCCGGTTCTTGAAGTACAATATCCGCAGAGTCTTGTGCTCCTCTCCCATGATCTCGGTTGCCAGTATTTTTTGCCCCTTGTCCACCATTAGTGCCCGCTCGACGTTTGCCGTTCTTCTTGACGACGCCGCTTTTATCTCCTTCGAATTCACCATCGCCAATTTTGAATACTACGTTCAAAGAGGATTTACCTCGTGTCTCATAGGTGAAATCTTCCTCGTCATCATCCGGGATAACTTCATCCTGAATTTCTACGGTTCCTGTCGTAACTTGGGTTTTTATCTCATCAGCAGCGAAAGGAAGAATTGATGGAAGGGCCACGACAAGTTGAAGAAGATGAGGTATAGCGGCTCCCATGGCGCTGAAGTGCAATGTCTTGTAACTAAGACTTGGTAAATAGGTTAATTAGACTCGGACTGCTGTGTACGCACCCGTCTTTGAGAACCACGTCTTTACATCGTCGTAAATACGCGCCTAGCGCGGTTTTACGCGTGATACAGATGAGATTTTTCCCCTCCTTATGCGCTGAACGTGGACCCGTCGCAGATACGGAAGTCGGTACCGTTGGGAATGGTCTCGGCGGAGCAAGTTTATTTATTCGACGCCTTTTCTGCGGCCGTGAGTCAGAACGCATCGTTTGTGTTTCCAATGTCGCGGAAGTATTTCTGTCGAGAATTTGAGTCGGAATTTCTGAAGTTGTAACAGGCCGTTTCGTAACGGGAGTCATATGTTGAGCGGGTTGTTTTTGTGAAGTAGACGCCAACCTTGGCCGCTTTCTGCAATCAGCCGTGCCTTCGTCAGTTTTGCGTTTCTGTGCCATGCCTATCAGTCAGATATTGATAGCAAGGTTGATCGGGCGGGAGCGAGAGAAAATTGTAACCGACCATAAATAGTCCCAAATCAACGTGCAATACCTCTTCTAACAGCCACCATCCTCTACTTCTCCACGTCAGCTGCGTCTTTCTAGTCCCTCTAGACAGCGTGTTTGTCGTTGCCCAGCATGAGCCAGGATGTTGCGGAGCAGAACATTCAAATGTGGAAGGTCAAAAAGCTCATCAAGAGCCTTGACTCCGCCAGAGGGTACTTCACCTCCTCCTTTTACTTTCATCGTATGTCCGATTTCTGAATACTGTGCAGGGCTGGAACATCCATGATCAGTCTCATCATACCTCCCAAGGTCTGTCCCGATAAGCAGGTATATTACCCGATTTTCTCTGATCGTAATTTTACTAGGATCAAATTTCTCGTGTGTCCGCTATGTTGACGCAGGAGTATGGAACCGCTTCCAACATCAAGTCGCGAGTCAATCGTCTCTCTGTGCTTGCTGCGATTACTAGTACTCAGCAGAGGCTCAAACTCTACAATCGTGTCCCACCAAATGGTCTTGTCCTCTTCGTCGGAACTATTTTGACCGATGAGGGGAAGGAGAAAAAAGTTTCCTTCGATTTCGAACCTCATAAGCCCATTAATACGTTCGTAGAACCTATCATGATTGCCTAAGATTGCGCTTACAACAAATGAACAGATCATTGTACCTCTGTGACAACAAATTCCATACCGAGGCCCTATCTGAACTTCTAGAATCGGACTCCAGATTCGGTTTCATCGTTATGGATGGTAACGGCACTTTGTTCGGTACACTCGCTGGAAACACACGCGAGGTTATTCACAAGTTCACCGTCGATCTCCCGAAGAAGCATGGTCGTGGTGGACAATCTGCCCTGCGTTTCTCTCGTCTGCGTGATGAGAAAAGGCACAACTACGTTCGCAAGGTCGCTGAACTTGCTGTTCAGCATTTCATCACCAACGACAAGGTCAACGTGTCTGGCCTCGTGCTTGCTGGCAGTGCCGATTTCAAGACTGAACTTGGCCAGAGTGACATGTTCGATCAGAGGTTGGCCGCGAAGGTCATCAAGATCGTTGATGTCAGCTACGGAGGTGAAAACGGGTTTAACCAGGTACATATTCTTCTACCATTTTGCTGAACTTGATACATATTTCGTGGTTAGGCTATCGAACTTGCGGCTGAATCGTTGGCCAATGTCAAATTTGTTCAGGAGAAGAAGCTTATTCAGAAGTACTTCGATGAGATTAGTCAAGACACCAGCCGGTACTGCTTCGGTATCGATGACACTTTGAAGGCACTTGAACTCGGTGCTGTTGAGACACTCATCGTTTGGGAGAACCTTGACATTACTCGTTATACTCTCCGAAATGCGGCAGGAGGTGAGTCCCATTGAGAGTTTTTATATTGAATGTCCTCTCAATCTACGTCATTTTCAGAGGAAATCATTGTTCATGTCAACAAGGAGCAGGAAAAGGATCGCGAGAAGTTTATAGACAAATCGACCGGTACAGAGATGGAACAATCTGCGGAACCTCTCTCTCTTCTCGAATGGTTCGCCGAAAAGTACAAGGAGTTCGGCGCAAACCTCGAGTTCGTGACCAACCGCTCGCAGGAAGGTGCTCAGTTTGTCAAAGGTTTTGGTGGTATCGGCGGTCTTCTCCGATACAAGGTTGACTTCCAGACACTTGGATCCGCTGACGATGACGAAGACGAGTTCTTCGACTCTGATGAAGAGGCCGTCTGACGGTTTTGTTGGCTCTTCGGAGCCCCATCCAGTCAGGTCACGCCGGGTGGGGCGGGGGGTAGGGGTGCGGGGGAAAGCGCAGGATTGCAACTTCGCTCTTGGGGTGGAGTGAGGGCTGTAGTGGAGAGTTTAGTCTGTGTATTTGTGTCAAAGATGGAGAGTTTGTGCGCAGGTGTAATGGCGTTGGGTGGGATTTCTGGTGGTATGATAGCACTCGTGCGTGCCTTTTGAAAACGTTCGAAACTTTTATTATGGTACGTGCTCTGTTTCACGTATTTTTTTTTTGATGTGTACTAACGAACCACAGAATGAAGTATCGGTTTTGATCCAGCCTTGGATTATCGTTCCACGTTGTGTTTCTTTGCTATGTAATGTCTGGAAGAAGTTGTCATGTATCTCGTTGTGTCCTGCAGTAATCCTAGCTGCATAGAATCGAATCTTCGTATCTATAGGCAAACCAAGAACTCAACACCGCCTCAGGATACACACATATCAGTGGTGCTTCGGCTTCGGCGGTTGATAAGGTCTTGCTAGGTTCTGCCTCTGGCAATGGAAAAGCCCTCCAGTTGCCTTTGTTGCATGCTGCTGGGGCTCCTTCTCTCTATCCACTCTATGGGGGTCCAACCTTCACTGCCAGCTGCCCCGCACTTCTCCTATGATCCACTCTGGATCCCCAACCTGACACCTTACCCCTCCACTCCTCACCCAACTGTGCCACCACCCAGTCCTGGTCCCATCCTTGCTTTGTAGCAATGTAGTCCATATGCCACCAATGAGACAGAACACTTCTTGTGTCTTGTTCAGCAGGAGAGACACACTAACATGTCCCAGCAAAAACTTTGTACCAGTGCCTCAAATTTATACTGCTTCCTGCATTAAGCATAGAGGGTGCACTGAGCAAACAGTCAGTCAGAACATGGTAAAGGATTCACTGGTCTACCAGAGCCTCTGCTTGGCGCTATTTAAGAGTTGGGGGATCTGTCAGGTTCTGCTGACCATGGGGGCTCAGCTTAACTGGGCAAGTCCTTACTAGGTGGATACAATGTCCTGTGCTTATAACCTAGCACTCTGGAGAGGGTGCAGACTTCAGATACTTGCAAGGAGAAGCTAAGAACAGTGGTCTGAGCAAGTCTGGGGTGGTCTGAAGAAGTCTAAGACTAAGTATATTAAATGTTGGGCTTGGGTGGGCATCAGGTACAAGTCTGTAAGCAAGAGTATGGGCTGTGGGGTAAGCAGAGGCTTTGCAAGTGATGGGAGTGGAGCCAGAGTTTGATGGGGGATCAATCAAGAGTGATGGGTTCCAGGGCTGAGTGTAGGGCGAGGTCTGGAGTTATTGTAAGAATGTTCAAAGGGGGATAGCACATGCACAGAGTTTGTAATGATGTCAGAGTTGAAAGGAACTTAGGAATGATGAGGAAACAGAGATGAATGAGACAAGATGAAGTTAAGATGAGATCAAATTGAGAAAGGAAATAGATTTGAGACTAAAAATAGAAATAGAGATGAGACCAAGCGATGTAATAGAAAAGAAACACAAAACACAGGAAACCAAGTAAAGTGATATCAAGACTAAGGTAACAGATGCTACTCTACATCTTATATACTAACTGCTGGACTTTCTCCAAGGGCTGAGGGTGCAATGGCAGGGCTCATTGGAGCCATGCAGGGTCAGCAGGTGTCAGTTCTGATTGGAGGATGGGCCACAGTGACATTCTAATGGGATCTGATGGGAATGTGGTCTGTCCCATAGTCATCAGGGAGCTCTGGAGTGGTTGTGTAGATGCACAGGGGTTTGCCAGGAGGTTGTTGGAGTTTGCCAAGGAAGCATCAGAGTTAGCCAGGGTGGGTGCCATGGTTGAGTGAAGGCTGGGGTGAGTTAGGGGGGGGAGTGTTGGGGGAGGCTCTGGAGGAGCAGGATGACCTGGAGGGAAGTCTGGAGGTCTGAGGACAGGTTATGACATCACCCCCCTTCAGTGTCAAGGCCCTCAAGGCACAGAGTATGAGTCAGGGATTAGTGGGGGTGTAGGAATTGAAGTGTAAGCAATATTGATCAAACTGCAGCAGCAGCAGCAGTGTAGAGAATGAAGTTGAAGCATGGCCACCATTTGTCAGGGAGTTCCTCCCAATCAATTAAAAAGGATCAGACATACTCCAGGGTTCCTAAAACTTTTCTTCCATGTCTTCCTCTGCCTCCCCTTCAGCAGCATCATTGTCAGTTGCATCCCTGACTCCCCCACTTTCTAACAAGAATTGCATTGATGTGTGAGCTGAGTACAAGGGCTGCCATGCAGAGTACAATCATTGGCAGGATTGCAAGAAGGTGCAGTCAATGTATTGCAGTCATAAGTCCAACTTTCTTGAGTTCTGGAGTTGCTGATTGAGCTTTGACAGAGCTATCCATAGCAGTGGTGGGTACTTCTGGGTTCTGTCTTGAAGTGGGGGTTTGACATAGTCAGCTCTGGTGTGTTCTTCCAGGCCAAACTTTGAGCTGGAGGTAGTAATGGTAGTTCTGGAGTTGTTGTGTGTTGTGCAGGCAGACATGATTCCAAAGGAATTTGCAGAGGGGTTGGGGCAAGCACAGGGTCCTCCAACCCTTGAGTGGTGTCAGGAGGAGGCTCTGGTAGGTCAGTGGACTTTCTTCTGTGCTCTGGCTGATTGTTTGAGTAGTGAGCCCTCTGCACTTGATGTGGGGAGAGATGCAAGTTTGAGGTGCTGGTGTCAGGCTCCTGTCATGACATGTCGGTGTGTCTTCCCCGTTAGGCATGGTATAAGAAGTGCCCTACTTTGTTAAGCTGGCATGCAGCCTGTGTGTTAGCAGAGCAGGGGTGGGACTTGATGTGGGTTGCAGAGCAGATGAGTGAGGGGTGCAGGGGTTGGGTGTCAGGCCAGGGGTCCAGAGTAAAGGGTGGAGGAAGTGGGGGTGGTCTGCAATGAAGATGGGGCCTCTACAGAGTGGGTGGAGAGAGGGGTCTCAGGCATCATGCAACAAGGGGAAGTGGAGGGTGTCTCTGCTACCAGAGGCCAGCCCTAGCAAGAGGGCTTAAGGCAAGGGGTCAATGGCAGGTCTATTGGGCCCCCAGGTGTACTCTCCTGGATTAGAGGCCCCCATGGGGTAGTCTGTAGAAGTGCCCTAGTCAGTCTCCAAGGTGCTCCTGCATTGTCAGGTAGAGGGGTTGCAGGGGTTGCTGGCAACCTGTAAGGAGGAGATCTGGAGGATTAGGGAGGACCAGGACAAGATGCAGAGGGAGCAAGATGTGGCATGGAGGGACAGAGATGCAGCACAGAGGGAGCAAGATGTGGCATGGAGAGACAGAGATGCAGCATAGAGAGAGCAAGATGTGGCATAGAGGGATAGAGATGCAGCACAGAGGGATCAGGAGATCACTCTGCAGATGGCCATGGAGAGGTCATTGGAGGTGCAGGGACTATAGGAGCTACTAGGCCAGGAGGAGGCATGGGTAGGGCAGGGGGTGGAGGCAAGGCAGGGCACTCCTGAGGCTGAGGTGTCCCCTGTGGTGTTTGAGGCTGTGCAGAAGCAAGAGGAGTGGCTTGCCAATAAGGCAGCCTCAGGGAAGAGAGGTGTTATGCATGAGTTTGCCTCCTTTCTGCTCTGGCCCTACTGACATGTTCTTGCAGACTGGATTTACAAGCACAGGATTCTGCTCAATAGGGCCTTAGCCACATTTGCATTGATTCAGGACAGGCGGGCATGGATGCCAGGGGATCATCCCACAGAGTTGGGGCAGGGCATGGGTCAAATGGGGAGCTGCTGGCAGGCCACAGGTGCAGGAATGTGGTGCCCAGATCATGGTAGGAGTTGGCCACAGATATGGGAGAGCCTCTTCTGGAGTACCCAAAGACTCTGGCCATAGTTGTGACCCAGATGGAGGTGGACTTGGTGGGGAGGGAAGCAGGGCCTGCTCCAGAGGAGGAGGATGAGTAGAGGGGGTTGGTCTTCATAGTTTTCTTGTTCTTCTTGTGTTGGTGCCTCATAAATTTGTAACATTCTGTATTTGTAGCATGCCTATATGACATTTTTTGGACCTCTACCCTGATTAATTGAGTTTTAAATTGTATGAGGGGATAAATGTAATGGAGTGGCTATTACTATCTTTACTTTGTATTATTGATATTAATTATTTAACTATATGGATAGCATCATATAATGCTATCCCTAAAACCACTGCACTTTTACTTATATAAGGCAGTGCCTTACTTCATACTTCATAGACAGAACAAACAACTGTTGACTTATGGAGTGTGAACAGTAAGCTGCATGACCTATAACAGAAATGTTACATTTTTCTAAGTCAAATGAGCATTAACTTGTTTGCAAAGCAAGAACTCAAACTTTTGTAAAAGAAGTTCACTGCCACTAGTTACAATCAGCACATCAAAAAAATTTGACATGCACCTTCCCCAATGGGCACTGTGGTGACCATGGAAGATCAGGTGCTTGGGCCTAGGTCCAAGACAGAGTTTGATGGAGCATTGAAGAGTGCTCCACAGGGGATGTTGGAATTTGCCACATCATACCATGATGGGGGCAGGGAGAGTGCTATGATGCCAGTTGGGCTGCCAGCAGTTACTCCAGTATGACTGCCTGTGGGTGGTTGGGAGGGTGTCATAGTGGCAGGCTCTCAAGAGCCCTCTACCTGACTATACCCAACAGCAGAGCCAGGAGGTGCCATGGTGTCTGCAGAAAAGAGGAAAACTCCTGTGTATGTGCTCACAGCACTGAGGTTGGAGGGACTTTTGATCCTTCCCAGATGCCACAGGAGGTCAGCTTGACTCTTCAATGGTGAGTACATTGATGAGGAGTGAAGAGGACTTATCTTACAGGGCCCACAGCCCTGTACAATTGTGAATTGGTTCCGTGCTGGGTATGTGATCAGCAGCCCCAGCAGCATTCATCAAGACAATACCAGACAGAGACATCTCTGATATAGACAGTGAGGCTCACCCAGACAACATTCTTCATAGAAGAGTGATAGTGTTCTGGCAAAACCATGTTGAGGTTCCCAAGACCTCAATCCAGCAATGTTTAGCTGCTAAAGTAGCTAAACATATTGTGATTCAGAGGTCATTGGGAGATGACATGATCCCAACAGATTTAGTGAAGTACATGGATATTTACATGTTCTTCTTAGCACAGGAGGTAGCAGATTACCTCCAGCATAAAAAGCTATGGGGATTACAGGCATTGTTCATGATGCCATCACAATATCTTGGTGGGAATTATGTGCCCCAATTATCCCTAGTCAACAAAGCATTGACTCTGTTGCAAGCACCATAACAGCCTGGTGAAATACTATGTGATTACATGGCTAGGCAGGCTGCAGTGGACTGTCAATGATGGGCCACATTGGGTATGATCATAGCACCAGACTTAGCATCTACTGATGTGGGGTTGGTGATTATAGTAGAACAACTCATGGTGCAGCATAGACCTGGTGAGTCTACATGGAGGGTGCTGACTTGGGGAGATTGAATCAACAGTCCTATGTGGATGATTAAGGGGTGGTGTTCCAGAGGAATACCACCTATGATGCATGGCCAGAGGAGTACATTCTACTGGAATAAACCAGGCCAATTAAGAAGGAGGAGCAAGAGTCTCACTCCCCTCTCAGAGACAAACATGCTGGGACTGGACAGAGCTCCACAGATTTCCAGAGACATGCAGGTCAAGTAGCAAATGCTCCTTTGAACTGGTTTGGGAAAAGAATTGTGGGTGGAGGAGAACCTGGACAGGGACCACCAGATAGCAATCCTGTGTCCTCTCTACCCTTTATGCCACACTGTGGACTCCAGGGTCCAGGAGGAGGAGGTGGAGGTCTAGGAAGAGGACCACCTTTCCCTGGTCATGGACCACTGCCACTCCTAGGAGGGGTCTGCTTGACCCAGGAGGACCAGATAATGGCTCCTCTGGCAAGAAGAATGGTGTGGGATGCAGAGCTGTAAGAAGGAGGACTACAGTCCTCTCAGAGAGACAGCCATTGGAATTTTCAATGCTGCCACAACACTGTAGATGCTTGAAGCCCACAAATATCACTTCCAGACAATGCATGATTGTCTGAGGGCAGTGATGATGCAGTTGCTTGCAGTACAACTGGCAATACCAGAAGGACTGAAGCCAAGATGGAGTGATCCATCAAAAACAATCACTCCCTATGCAGGGTCTGCCAAGTTCAGCAAACTTGAAGACTGGCTAATGAGCATCTGTGTGTTCTATGCCATAGCTCAGTATAGTGGAGATGAGCACAATCATAAGAAAGTCCTGATTTTGATGGACTTTCTAGCTGTGGATATCTATGACATGTAATACATGTCAATAGGGCCCAGTCCCACTGGAGGTTTGAAGATGTGATCCTTGGACTGTACAATTGATTTGTACAGCCTTCAACAATGCAAGATGCATGAGAAGCTTTGCACAATGTGGTATATGCAGTAAAAGAGGGGGTGCAAGGCTTTTATGATGCCTTGCTTGACCATGCTCAAAACATGGCCATGTTCTCCAACAAATTCACTATTCATGAGCAGTTTTTGGGGGGAATACCCTCTGACATGCTTGTGGCACTAATATGTGATGGCAGACTGGCTCCCAAAGTGGACACAGTCAAGGAGTTTGTCTTGGAGGCTAAGACCTACAAGAATAGCATTAAAACTGCTGTGCACTACTTAGAGTGCAGCAAGAAAAGTTAGTCACAACAGCAGATGTCACTAGCAGCAGTGCAGTCTCCAGCGATTGGGACTGCAATGGCTAAGCAGACAGAGGTGACTAGACAACATAGTCAGTCACAGCTATTTAGGTCAGCTAAGAGGCCTGCTATACATGTGGCCTCAAGACCTATGTGTCATGACCTGTTCCCTGGACCCCTGCACATCACTTCCAACCCTCCTGCTCCTCCAGAGCCTCTGATGCCCCATCAAACTTCCCCAACCATTGCCTACCCTCCATGCCCATTCTGGCTAACTCCAATGCCTCTCTGGCTAACTCTGACAGCCCCCTGGCCAACTCTAACATCTTCCCCACAGCTGCCAATGCTTTCTCTGGATCTCCTGAGCCCTGGAACCATCCCCCCACCATTCCTGACTCCATCACATGTCATCGACTCACCACTCTGGTTTCTCAGACCCACTCCAAAGTATCACAACAACCTCAGGACAGCCTGCATTCCCAATTGATCCCATCAATATACCAATGTGGCCCACCCCCTGATCACAACTAACACCTGTTGACTCTGCTGAGCTCCACCAAGTCCTGCTGCCACAGCCAATGTCTCCCAGAGCTCCCCAGTAGTCAGTATATAAGTCATAGAGTAGCTCTTTGTACTCCGGTCTTGATATTACCATTTGCTTAAAGTTACCTATGGTCTGATTGCTTCTCTCTTGTGTTTCATGTTCTGTGTTACATTTCTCTTTATCTCAGTCTCCCAGTCTTGTTTTTGTCTCTATTCCATCATTGTTTTTGTTATTGTTATATATCTCTGCCTGAATCTATTTTTATTCTCGTCTCAATCTCATCTTGACTCCATTTCCTTCTGTTCAGCTCTGTCTTGTCTTGTTTGATCCATTCTGCCTATTGTGTTCAAGTCTTTTCCAACCCTAACACCTTTACAAATCCCATGCTTATGATTGTGAACATCAACACATTCTTTTAACCAACTCTGGACCTTGCTACATGTTTGGCTCTGAACTCCACCAACTTCCATTGATTCTCCATCAAGCTCTGGCTCTGCTCCCATCACTTGTGTAGCCTCCACTTCCTCTGCACCTACAAAACTTGCTTATGGACTTGTATCTGGTGCCCTGCCAAGTCCAGCCCTTTTCCCACAACCCATCCTCCACTCCTCTGGACCACCTCAGACTTGCTTGGATTACTTCCTACCCCTTATCCTCACAAGCCTCCTGTGTTTAGGACTTCCCCGAATGCCCAGTCATCAGTGCAAGGAATCATGTCCACCTAGTAAGGATTCACCCAGTGCAGCTGAGCCCCCATGGTCAGCAGAACCTGACACTATGCAGCTAAGAGGTAGTATGGGCAGGGCCTTCCCAACTTGTGGCTGCAGTGCAGGCAGTGAGAAAACATCTCACTGCAGGGAAGAATGTAGTGGCCATAGCATTAGGCCAACTAGGCAAGGATGCTGGGCAGTCCACTAACTGTTGTAAGTGTGGGAATTCTGGGCATTTTGTGTGCAAATGCAGGGAGCTGGCTGAGCCAGCTCTCCAAGTATTTGTGTGGGCAGCTCATATGGCTGCTCTGTCAGATGTGGGAGAGGCCAATGATGAGCAGGATGAAGAGCCTGCTGAGGCCCATGTTGATGATGCATTTGAGTCCAACAGGACTCAGGAGCATGGGGAAGAGTACATTGAATTGGAAACATACAACAATGAGTACTATACTCATAGTAGTGATAGTGAGGGACTGTTTGCCCTCATAGAGGTCCCTATAGGTGAACATAGGGAGAGAGAACCTAGCAATAAGGTTCACATATGAAAAGTGCAGCTTGTGGCATCTAAAGACACCACAGACTGCTTTGTACTGCCAGCATGAGACAAAGAATGTCTCATCACTTGGGTAGAAGTGAATGGCCACTGAGCATGGACACTGTGGGACTCAGGAAGTACTACTTTCAGAATCACACCATTGTTTGCTCATGTGGCTGGGATACAGGTGACACCATTGGCCACCCCCATCACCCTGCAGCTGAGAATAATTAGAAGTCATTTTATAGTAAATTATAGTGCCAGGGTTACCATGAAGGTCCTGGCCAATATTTGCAATGTCTATATGAACATTGAAAACTTTGATTGCTACAACATGATCATAGGGACACCATTCATGAGGACCTATAAGGTCCTTCTTGATTTTGCAAATGACCAAGTGGTCATTAATAGAAAGGCAACTCCAGCTCACAAGTTGGAGCTGGAGGATGCCAATGGCCATGCACAATGCTTTCACACTGTGGAAAAGTGGTGTGATGAGCAACCCTGACTTCCTAGTAGACTCAAGCAGCCCACCATTAAGGAGGTAGCAGATGAGGATGAGATTTGGGTAACCAAAAGCTTACCCAAGGACCACCCATTGCTACTGATCTTGGAGGAAGAGTACAAAGAAGTACTCTTCAGGAGGGGGGGGGAGAGTATGCCAGAAGGATTGAGTTGACATTTTGATGGCAAGGGAACAGAAGATTTGGGATAGACCAATCCCAAAGCCTACCCTTGAATGGGTGTATGACCCATGGATGCTGCAGGAGTGGAATCAGGTCATAGCTGACCTGATGTGGCAGGAAGGGGTAAGAAGACTGACTCCTGCTGGTGAAATATACAGAATGGCTATGGAGGATGAAATATCTGAGCCTAGAACATTTGAATACTTGTGGGCAGAAGTGAGAGGTAGGACAACCTATTGTTCTGCCTAGTTGAACATACCAGACAAATCAGAGATTTGCTTGATGGCCTTGCATGACAAGTATGCAAGGTCTGTGCCACCAGTGAAATCTGTCAAGGAAGAGTGTCACACTTCACTGAGAGTAGATGGGAGGAAGGCATGGCATTCCAAGCTAACAGAAGGCAATATTCCTTGCCTTCAATAGCAGTGGTTAAATAAGTTCTAAGACATTGTCAATGGAACAAAGGAGGAACTTCCTTCTTGGTGAGAAGTGGATCATGAGATAAATCTCATTGATAAGACCAAATGGTACTCATACTTCATGCCAAGGTGTCCTAAGTCACTTCAGCAGCAATTGCAAGATAAAATTGACTGCTATGTGTATGCTAAGTAGTGGGAACCTTGTGCAGCTGACCAGGCTGCACCACTATTGTGCATCCCTAAAAAGGATGGGTCCCTGCAGATGGCATTAGACATGTGCCAATGCAATGACAATACCATTAAGGATGTAATGCCCTTACCAGACCAAGAGGTCATTAGGGAGGATGTAGCTCATACACCAGTGAGGTCAAAAATTGACTTCACAGATGCATATGAGCAAGTGAGGATATGTACATCAGATGTACCAAAGACTGCATTTATAACCATTACTGGAACATATAACAGTAATATCATGCAGATTGGCAACTGTAATGCACAGCCATGTTCCAACATTTGATGATGTCCATCTTTAGGGACATCATTGGCAAGTGGATGCATGTGTACTTGGACAATATATTTGTCTTTTCAGATTCCATTGAGGAACATAAGCAGCACCTCAGAGTAGTCTTTGAAAGACTACACAAGAACAAGCTCTACCTCAAATGGAAGAAGTGTGAGCTATATGCCAAGTGTGTAGAGTGCCTTGGCCATGTAATTGATTTGCAGGGTATACACTCTGATATGGATAAGTTGAATAGGATCCAAGAGTGGCACACTCCTAGAATGTACAACAACATCCAGTAGTTTGTAGGATTGGTGAACTACATCAGGAATTTTTTGCCTGATGTATCTGCATATACAGGGCCATTAATGGCCATAACACAGAACAGGTTGCCATTTCACTGGTGACCTATTCACCACTGGTGCTTTGACATGATCAAGAGAATCTGTGCCAAAACTCCAGTAATATGCCCAATTGATCCTCAGCACAAGGATCCTATCTGGCTGATTTGTGATGCCTCAAAGACAGGTGTTGGAGCTATGTATGGACAGGGTCCAATCTGGCAGAAATGTTGGCCAGCTAGATTCATGTCTAAAAAGTTCATCAATGCACAGCAAAATTATGCCATGCATGGGCTAGAAACTTTGGCTATCCTAGAAGCCCTCCTAAAGTGGGAGGATAAGCTTCTGGAGTACAAGATCCATGTGATAATGGATCATAAGGCTCTTGAGTTTTTCAAAACTCAACAGAATCTGTTACCACATTAATGGTGCTGGACAGACTATATGTCAAGATTCAATTTTGACATCACTTACATGAAAGGAGAGCTCAATAAGATAGTGGACTGCTTATCCTGCTACTTTGAGAGTGACTCTCCTTGAGATGTACACCATGTCTATGACTATGTATGTGCAGATGCATGTATTGGCCCAGAGGGGGATGATTTGCCCCACTTGCAGGAGATGCAAGCATAGCTGGATCAGATATGCACTCTCTGTGATGGACCTAGCTGTAGAATCAGGCAAGTGCAGGATTGTCATGAAATTCATGATGAGGAAGCACACTTGCTTGCTGCCAGTAATGATGGCAAGGGAGATTCAGCTCAAGCTCAGTGTGGGTTCCAGACTGAGAGTGACAAGGTTGATATGCTTCTTAGAGAGGCCATCTTAGGGATGGCCCAGTTGCCACAACCTTGATACAGGACAGACAGAGAATTTGTTTGTCAAATCTGGTCATTGTATAGCAAAGACAAGCTCTTTGCTGAGATTCTAACTTGACTGAAGGACAATAAATCCTTCTGTCTACATGACAAGCTCATTTGGACTACCAATCTCTTAGGCTATGAGGTACTTTGTATACCTTGTGATTGAGATTTGGTAACAAGTGTGCTTGAGCAAGCACACAGTGTAGTGGGACATTTTGGCACCTAGAGAATGATGGAATATATTTGTTGTTGGTATTGGTGGCTGACAGTGGTCACAGATGCTTGCACGTTCTGTACCACATGTCAACTGTGTCAGCAGGCAAAAGGGAGCAATCATCTCCCTTCAGGGAAGTTACATTCCCTGCCCATGCCCATTAAGCCCTGGGATTCAATAGGGATGGACTTGATAGGCCTGTTCCCTGAATTGAAAGGATATAACTACCTTTGGATAGTTATATTGGATGATGAGCATGGTGCACCTGATTCTGGTGCATACTACAATGACAGCATTGCAGCTGTCCTGGATTTACATGCACAAGATTGTGAGGTTACATGGCCTTCCAAGCTCAATTGTCAGCAATCAAGACTCTAAGTTCATGTCTAAATGGTGGTGTGAACTGCACAAGTTATTAGGAGTGAAGCTCCAAATGTCTAGATTGTTTCATCTGCAGACAGATGGTCAAACTGAATGTGCCAATAGGATTGTTGGTCAGATCCTGTGTACTGTGGTATGACCAGATCAGAAAGACTGGTTAAGTCAAACAGACTTAATGGAGTTTGCAATAAATAGAAGTATTCTGAGACAATGCACTTTGCACCTTTTGAGTTGAACAGTGGATACATGCCATCAATGATACAGGAAATTAGGTTGGATACTGCAATTTCAAGGGGATTTCAGCAGTTTGCCTGCCAAGCTCTAGAAAACTTGGCAGTGGCTCACAATGCAATTATTGAGGCACATGTCTTCCAGATGCACTTGGCCAACTTGCATTGCAAGCCTGATCCCAAGTTGGAGAAAGGTGTGTTGGTGTACCTTTTGACAAAGAACCTCAACCTTTCTAAAGGCAGAGCAAGGAAGCTCTGCCCAAAGTGGGTTGGGCCATACAAAATTCTGGAGGCCTATAGTGAGACCTCCAATTATGTGTTGGAATTGCCTATGGCACTTTAGGAACAAAGGATACATCTTAAGTTCTATGTGTTGCTGCTGTGCCTGTATAAGGCCAGTGAAAATGTGCTGTTTCCCAACAGGGTGATGCCAGAGCCTTATGACTTTGGTGCCCCAGACAACCAGAAATAGTTTGTTGATGATCTAGTAGGTCATTGTTGGGATGGTAAGAACCTCAAATTCAGGGTTTGTTGGAGTCTGGGGGATGCCACTTGGGAGTCCTTTGTGACCTGCAAGGACCTGGCAACCCTTGACAGGCACTTGGAGCTGCAGGGTGTGCAGTGCCCTGCACAGTTGGCTAGAAGGACTAAGTCAACTTGACTTAGTCCAGAAATTTGATAGGCTGCCATGATAGTGGCCATCAACAATTATGTCAGCCAATTTTTTAGCTGAGCACAAAGTCCAACTAGTCTTTGTCTTCTTCCACATTATTGGTGTAATGTGCCAACAGTACTCAAGGAGACTCTTTGCCAAATGGGCAAGAAAAGGAAACAAGCAGGCAAGGCAGACATAGATCTGCTAGAGTATTCTGTGAGCTCTGGACAGAGCTCAAGAGGGGGAGGGACCAGGGAGCAGCTCACTCCTTGGGTTTGGTGGCTTTGCTGTGTTGGCAGGAGGCTTGGTGCTGAAAAATATAGCACCCCCAACAAGGAGAAGAGCAGCCCCAGCTCCAAGAAACATGAGGCCTATAAGTCAAGGACTGTCAGCAGTGCCAGGAGATGTGGCCCCACCTAGCTATGCAGTGGCAATGCAGCAGTTGCCAGCATGGGGATGTGGCTTGCTCCTGCAATGAGGTGGAGCAGGCAAAGGGTGTGGGGGACCATTGGCCCCTCAGGGAGCAGGTAGAGGATGTGGGGGACCACTGGCCCTTCCTCAGTTCAACTTTGGGTACTCTGTGGCTGTGCAACCAATGTGGTCTCAGGAGTTCCAACAGTATGTGATGCCACAATTTGTTGTGGACCCACCTCTAGTGGCTGGTCCTGGCCATAAAATGGGCATGCAGGTCAACAACAACCTGCCACTATCTCATCACAAGTAGGCATTTTGCTCCCTGCAGCATCTTCATCAGAGGTGATGGAGGTTGATGACAAAGGCCCAGAGTCAATTACTGCTCTGATGCAGTCATTGGCACCTCCTAAGTGGTTGTATCTGCTATTGCCTATAGTGGCATGTCCTTCAGACATGCCTTCTTCATTATCAAGTGTGTCAGGGCAACTAGAGGCCACCTCAACTAGCAAAGAAAAAGGCAAGGCAACTGCAATGTCACCATTTGTGCTGGCACAGGAGAGTAGCACTCCCTTGTTGACTGCCTGGAAGATGGTTGAGTGATGCTTCTCTGCAAAGGAGAAGGGCAAGGGCAAAGCAAAAGAGCCTGAGCTTTTCAACTGCTGTGGATGAGCAGATTGCTCACCTGCTCCAGCAGCTTCATAAAGCCAGAGTCCCAGAAAATGTCAGTGCTGACATTGTTGAAAATCCTATAGTGCAGCTAGCACTAGCTCAAGTTCTGAATGAACTTGACATTGTTTGAAATCAAAGGGATGAGGCTCAGGCAGACCTCTTCTGTTCAGTATTGGGGAAGGGGAAGCATGTAGCCTCCCCTCCTAATCCTCCAAAAGCAAAGAAGGCTTGCACTGAGCCTTCTGTATTTGTTGAGGGATCCTTGACTCAGAGGGAACTACTCATGCCCTATAATGTGGTGCCTGCTAGTAATGACCAAAGGATGGATGAGCACCCTGATTTTAAGGCAGTGTCATCCACTGCTGGGCTATCAAAGCCAGTGGCAGCTCAAGTGAAGCTGCCAAAACCAGCAGCAACCAGGGAGGGATCATCAAGGCCCTCCATAAAATGGGCTGGCACTGCAAAGCCAGCTATAGTGTCAATAGAGGCAGACAACTCTATAGTTGTTGCCACTCCAATTGCTTTTCTGGCAAATTTTCTGCAAGGAGCAGAAGCTGGCATGATTGAGGTCCTCAAATTAAGGACCTACATTATGCCTAGTGTGCTCTCCCATGAGTATATGCTGCCAGTGAATTGGGATCCTCATGACAAAGAATTCTTTGTCACTCAGCAGCCAGCTGCCCAAGCAATGATGGGTGCCCCAGCAGCATCTGACTCAGGTAGTGATGATGATGATGATGTCCCTATGTCTAAACAACATATCTTGGACAGTGATTCTGATGATGACACTGCTGAGCATCATTGCAAGGAGTGGCACAATGCTAATGCCAGACAGCTGTTGGCCATTGATGCTGAGAAGTTGTAATGTTTCCATTACAGTTTGTGCAGCTTATGGTTCACACTCTGTAAGTCAAAACCAGTTGTTATTTCTGTCTATGAAGTATGAAGTAAGGCACTGCCTTATGTAAGTAGATGTATAGTACTTTTAGGGATAGCAACACATGACACTATCTGTATGATTACATAATAATAGAACTAATATAGAAGGTAATGCAAGTAATGGGTGCTCCATTACATACTCCCCTTTTGAGTCTGTCAATGGACTCTGTCAGGTTCCGCTAACCATGGGGGCTCAGCTACACTGAGCAAATCCTTACTAGGCAGACATGATGTCCCACACTGATAACTGAGCATTTGGAGGAGGTCTAGATGTTGGGGACTTGTGAGGATAAGTAATGAGGAGTGATCCAAACAAGTCTGGGGTAGTCTGGAGAGGTCTAGGATGAGTTGTGGAGAAGGGGTTGGGCTTGATGGGGTGCCAGGTACAAGTCCGGAAGTGAGTACTAGAGGTGCAGGGCAAGTAGAGGCTACATGAGTGATGGGAGCAGGGCTAGAGTTTGATGGGGGATCAACAGAAGTTGATGGTTCTTGGAGCCAAGAGAATAGCAAGGTCCAGAGTTGGTTTAAAGAATGTTTGAGGTTTGTAATTATAAGCACAGAGTTTGTAAAGGTGTTAGGGTTGAAAGGACTTGAACACAATAATGGAAATAGAGTCAAACAAGACAAGATGGAGTTGAGACAAGATTGAGATGAGAACAAAAATAGATTCAAGTGGAGATACAAAACAACAAAGAGAATGATAATGGAAATAGAGACAAGACAAGACCAGGAGATGGAGATAAAAGGAAATGTAACACAGAACACAAAACATGAGACAGAAACAATTAGAAACATATCAGGTAAGGCAGGTAGGTAATATCAAGACTAAAGTATGAGGAGCTACTCTACAACTTATATACTGACTACTGGAGAGCCTTAAGAGACAGTGGGTGTGGTGGCAGGGCTTGACAGAGTTGTGCAGAGTCAGCAGGTATTGTTGTGATTAGGGGATGGGCCATGATGATATTCTGATGGGATCAGTTGAGGACATGGGCCATTCTGGAGTCATTGTCCCTCTTGCTTATGAGGCTCCTGAGCCCCTCCAACACTTTCCCTGACTTAGACACACCTCATTTGGCCACCCCTGCAACTCACACAACCACTCTGGAGTTCTCCAACAACTGCAGGACAGGCCACATCCACATCAGAATATCACTGTGGCCCACCCTCCAATCAGAACTAACACCCATCCACTTTGCATGGCTCTGACAAGTTCCACTGTCATAACCTCAACCCCCAGAGAAGGTCCAGTAATCAGTATATAAAGACATAGAGTAGCATTGGTTACCTTAGTCTTGATATTGCATTAACTGGTTACTTGTGTTTTGTATTTCTCTCTGTTTCCTCTCTGTTTCCATTTTCAGCCTTGAATCTATTTCTTTTCTCAGTTCCATCTTGTTTTGTCTCTGTCTCTTCTCAACTGTCTCTGTTTCCTTTATCTTTCCTAAGCCCCCTTGGCCTCTGACATCATTACAAACTCCATGCACACACTATGACCTTCAAACATTCTTACAATAACTCCAGACCTCACCCTTTGCTTGGACCCAGAACCTAGCAGTCTTGATTGATCCCCCATCAAACTCCAGCTCTGCTTCCATCACTTGCAAAGCCTCTGCCTAATCTACTGTCCATTTGTGTGCCTAAAAACTTGTTGTTGATGCTTGCTCAAGCCTAATGTTTAATATACTTGGTCTTAGACTTCCCTGGACCACTCCAGACTTGCTCAGACCAATCCCCCAGATCTCCCCTCACAAGCCCCTGCATTCTGCACCATCCCTGGAGTGCTAGGTTATAAGCACAGAACATTGTGTCTGCCTAGTAAGGACTTGCCTAGTGTAGCTGAGCCCCCATAGTTAGTGGAACCTGACAGCATAGTAACCATTCTTGGTCATCTGGGGCACCAAAGTTATAAGGCTCTGGCATTGCCCTGTTGGGAAACAGCATGTCATTGCTGGCTTTATATGGGTGCAGCAGTGACACATGGAACTTAGAATGTATCCTATATTTCTGGAGTGCCATAGGCAACTCCAATACATAGTTGGAGGTCTCATTGTAGGCCTCCAAAATTCTATATGGCCCAACCCACTTTGGACAGAGCTTTCTTGCTCTGCCCTTAGAAAGGTTGAAATTCTTTGTTGAAAGGTACACAAATGCACCTTTCTTGAGGTCTGGATCAGGCCTGGGATGCAAGTTGGCCCTGCATATCTGAAAGACATGCACCTCAATAATTGTGTCATGAGCTGCTGCCAAGTTCTCTAGAGCTTGGTGGGAAAACTGCTGGATTCCTCTTGGAATCACAGTGTCTGACCTGATTTCTCATATCATAGATGGCATGTATCCACCATTCAACTCAAATGGTGCAAAGTGCATCATCTCAGAGATACTCACATTTATTGTGAACTCTGTTAAGTCTATTTGACTTAACTGGTCTTCTTGGTCTGGTCATACTACCATATAAAGGATCTGACCAATGTTCCTATTGGCACATTCAGTCTGACCATCCATCTGTGGATGAAACAATGTAGACATTAGGAGCTTTGCTCCTAACAGCTTATGCAGTTCATGCCACCATTTGGATATGAACTTCAAGTCTTGATTGCTGATGATTGAGCTTGGGAGGCCATGTAGCCTCACAATCTCACACATGTAAATCCAGGACAGCTGTGATGCTGTCATAATAGTGTGCACCAGGATAAGGTGCATCATGCTTGTCATCTGACATATAACTACCCATAGGTAGTCATACCCTTTCAACTCAGGGAATGGACCTATAAAGTCCATTCCTATTAAATCTTAGGGTTTGACTAGCATGGGCAGGGAATGTAACTTTCTCCTGAAGGAAGATGCTTGCTCCTTTTTGCCTACTGACACAGTTGACAAGTGGTACAGCACCTGTGAGCATCTGTGACCACTGTCAGCCACCAATACCAACAACAAATGTATTCTATTGTTCTCTAGGTGCCAAAATGTCCCATTACATTGTGTGCTTGCTCAAACACAGTGTTTACTAATTCTCAATTACAAGGTATATAAAGTACCTCATGGCCCAAGAGATTGGTAGTCCAGATGAGTTTATCCTGTAGGTGGAAGGACTTATAGTCCTGTGGTCAAGTCATGATCTCAGCAAAGAGCTTGTCTTTGCTGTACAGGAATTGAATTTGATGGAGGAATTTCCTGTCTGTCCTGTCTTGGGGTTATGTAGACTGGACCATCCCTAGGATGGCCTCTCCAAGAGGCATATCAACCTTGTCCCTCTCAATATCAGATCCATGTTGAGCTTGGGCTGAATTTCCCTTGCTGTCATTACTGGCAGCCAGCACTTGTGCTTCCTTATCACAAACCTTGTGACAATTGTGCACTTGCCTACTTCTATGGTTAGGTCCATCATGGAGAGCTCATATCTGATCCAGTTGTGCTTCCATTTCCTGTATGCACATAGGGGGCAGATCATCCCCCTCTGAGTCAATACGGGCATCTGCATATCTTGAGGAGAGTCACTCTCAAAGTAGTGGGATAAACAGTCCACTACCTTATTGAGCTCTCCTTTTACATATGTGATGTCAAAATTGAACCTTGACATATAGTCTGTCCACTGTCATTGATGTGATGACAAATTCTGTTGAGTATTGAAGAACTCAAGAGCCTTATAATCCATTCTCACATGGATCTTGTACTCCAGAAGCTTATCCTCCCACTTGAGGAGGGCTTCTAGGATAGCCAAGGTTTCTAGCTCATGCACAGCATAATTTTACTGTGCATTGGTGAATTCTTTAGACATGAATTCAGCTGGCTAACATTTCTGCCAGCTTGGACCTTGTCCATACATCACTCCAATGCTTGTCTTTGAGGCATCACAGATCAGCCAGATGGGATCCTTGTATCAAGGATCAATTGGGTGTATTACTGGAGTTTTGGCACAGATTCTCTTGATTATGTCAAAGCACCAGTGGTGAATAGGTCACCAGTGAAATGGCAACCTGTTCTGTGTCATGGCCATTAATTGCCCAGTGTATGCAGAAACATCAGACAGAAATTTCCTGATGTAGTTCACCAATCTGACAAACCATTGGATGTTGTTATAGGTTTTGGGAGTGCACCACTCCTGGATCCTATTCAACTTCTTCATATCAGCATGTATACCCTGCAAGTCAATTATATGGCTGAGACATTCTATGCACTCAGCATATAGCTTGCACTTCTTCTATTTGAGGTAGAGCTTGTTTTTGCATAGTCTTTCAAAGACTACTCTGAGGTGCTGCTTGTGCTCCTCAATGGAATCTGAAAAGACAATATATTGTCTAAGTACACATGCATCCACTTGCTGATGATGTCCCTAAAGATGGACATCATCAGATGTTGGAATGTGGCTGGCACATTACAGTTGCCAATCTGCATGATATTACTGCAATACATTCCAATAATGGTCATAAATGCAGACTTAGGTATGTCCAATATATGTATCCTCACTTGCTCATACACATTGGTGAGGTCAATTCTTGACCTCACTGGTGCATGAGCAACATCCTCCCTAATGACTTCCTGGTCTAGTAAGAGCATTACATCCTTAACAGTATTGTCATTATGCTGACATGCATTTAATGTTATCCACAGGGATCCATCCTTCTTAGGAATGCATAATAGTGGTGCAGCCTGATTGGCCACACATGGTTCCCACCACTTAGCCCACACATAGCAGTCAATTTTATCCTGCAATTGCTGCTGAAGTGATTTGGGACACCTTGGTATGAAGTCTGAGTACTGTTTGGTCTCATCAATGAGATTTATCTCATGATCCACTTCTTACCAAGAAGGAAGTTCTTTCTTTGTTCCATTGACAATGTCTTGGAACTCATTGTACCACTGCTGTCAAAGGCATGGAATGTTGCCTTCTGTTAGCTTGGAAGGTTGTGCTTTCCCCCCATCTACTCTTGGTGAAGAGCAACACTCTTTCTTGGTCAATTTTGCTGGTGGTACAGGCTTTGCATACCTATTACAGATTTGTCTGGTATGTTCAGCTGAGCAGAACCATGAGGTGTCCTGCCTCTCACTTCTATCCACAAGTATTCAAACTTGCTAGGCTTGGATATTTCATCCTCCATAGCCATTCTATATATTTCATCATTAGGAGTTAGTCTTACCCCTTCCTGCTGCATAAGTCAGCTATGACCTGATTCCACTCTTGTGGCATGTGTGGATTATATGTCCATTCAAGGGTAGGCTTTGGAATTGGTCTGTCCCAAATCTTCCTTTCCCTTGCCTTCAAAGGGTCAAGTCAATTCTTCTGGCATACTCTCCTCCCCTTTTGAAGAGTACTCCTTTGATACTCTTCTTTGGAGATCAACAGCAATGAGCAGTCACTGGGTAGACTCTCAGTTACCCAAACTTCATCCTCATCTGCTACCTCCTCTATGGTGGGCCACTTGAGTCCACCAGGAAATCAGGACTGCTCATCATGCCACTTTTCCACAGTGCAAAAGTGTTGTGTATGGCCATTGGCATCCTCCAGCTCCAACTTGTGAGCTGGAGTTGCCTTTCCATCAATGACCACTTGGTCATTTGCAAAATCAAGGAGGACCTTATGGGTCCTCATGAATGGTGTCCCTATAATTATATTGTAGTGATCAAAGTTTGCAATGTCTACATAGACATTGCAAATGTTGGCCAGGACCTTTATGGTAACTCTGGCACCATAGTTTACTATGGAACAACTTCCAATTGTTCCCAGCTGCAGAGTGATGGGGGTGGCCAATGGTGCCACCTGTATTCCAGCCACATGAACAAACAATGGTGTGATTATGGGAGTAGTGCTCTATGAGTCCCACAGTGTCCATACTCAGTGGCCATTCACTTCTACCCAAGTGATGAGACATTTTTTGTCTCATGCTGGCAGCACTGGGCAGCCTATGGTGTCTAAGTCTGGTGCTATGATTGTGCCCAATGTGGTCCATTGTTGATGGTCCACAGCAGCCTGTCTAGCTGCATAATCATGCAGCATTTTACCAGGCTGTTGCAATGCTTGCAACAGAGTCAATGCTTCATTGACTGGGGATAGTGGAGGCATATAGGCTCCACCAAGATATGGTGATGACATCACAAATGATGCCTGCAATCTCTGCAGCTTCTTGCACTGAAGGTAATCCATTACTTTCTGTGCTAAGAAGATCATGTAAATATCTATATATCTCACTGAATCTGTTGGGATGATGTTAACTCCCAATGATCTCTGAATTGCAATGTGTTTAGCTACTCTAGCAGCTAAACATTGCTGAGTTGAGGTCTTAGGGACCTCAGCATAATTCTGCCAGAATGCCATCACCCTTCTACAAAGGATGTTGTCTGCATCAGCCTCACTGTCTGTATCAGAGGTGTCTCTGACATCCTCTGGTATTGTCTTGATGAATGCTGCTGGAGCTGATAATTGCATACATAGTATAGGCACAGCTCATAATTGTACAAGACCATGAGCCCTATATGAGGAGTCTGCTTCACTCCTCAGAGGTGTGCCCACTATCAAGGAGTTGATCTGACCTCCCATGGCAACTGGAAAGAATTAGAGTCCTTTCAGCCTGAGCACTGTGGGTGCATACAAAGGGGTTTTCCCCTTGTCTGCTGATGCCATGGTGCCTCCTGGCTCTGCTGTTGGATACAGTCAAGTAGAGGGCCCTTAAGAGCCCTCTGCTGTGACACTCTCCCAACCACCTGCAGGTGGTCATACTAGAGTAACTGCTAGCAGTCCTCCTGGCATCACAGCAGCACTCTCCCTGTTTCCATTATGGTGTGACATTGCAAATTTCAACATCTCATGTGGAACACTCTTCAATGCTCCATCAAACTCTGTATTGGACTTAGGCCTGAGCACCTGACCTTCCATCATGGTGCCCATTGTGGAAGGTGCACATTAAAAATTTTAACATGCCAATTGTAACTAGTGGCAGTGTACTTCTTTCACAGAAGTTCAGGTTTCTGCTTTGCAAACAAGTTAACACTTGTTTGATTTAAAAAAACATAATGTTTCTGTTACAGTTCATACAGCTTACAGTTCACACTTTATAAGTCAAAACCAGTTGTTAGTTCTGTCTATGAAGTATGAAGTAAGGCACTGCCTTACATAAGTAGATGTATAGTACTTTTAGGAATAGCATCACATGATGCTATCCATATAATTACATAATAATAGAACTAATATAGAAAGGTAACACAAGTAACAGGCACTCTGTTACAGAAGTCTAAGCTGGACCTCAAGCATCTGAACAATACAGTGCCCAGCTGCCTACCAGACAGCTGAGAGACCATATTGGTTCATGGGTGCTTTGAGCACCAGAACAACTCCAGGGTATTTTTCACCCCAACTTCTACTGGTTGCCAACAACCAATGCAGTCTTTGTTGGTAACAAAGCAGTCTTTGCCTGCTCCACTGAGATGGTGAGGATATCTCACATATCCCTGCACTATGAATTACTATACTGATGGGCTCCCCAAAGAATGCCCATGAATTTTGAGCAGATTCAGCTGATTCTGAAGCTCATTTGAAAAGGCAGATTGAAGGTTATGATGAAGGAGCAGATTCATGCCACTCTCCTTCTTCAGGAGTTCCATTGGATCTCCTTCTATATGGCTCCAGACTTGAGAGACTGCACTATTTGGCTGGTCATGGAGCTGACCCTAGCAGAGTTGTAAATATCTCTGCCTAGAGGGGACCTATCAGGTTCCACTGACCACAGGAGCTCAGCTACACTGGGCAAGTCCTTACTATGCAGACACAATGTCCTGCACTTATAATCTAGTGCTTCAGGGATGGTGCAGACTTCAGGTACTTGCAAGGGGAGGCTTGGAGGAGCAGTCCAAGCAAGTCTAGGGTGGTCTGAGGAAGTCTAAGACCAAAAATATATTGAGTGTTGGGCTTGGGCAGGTGTTCGGTACAAGTCTGTGAGCAAGTGTATAGGCTGCAGGGTAAGCAGAGGCTTTGCAAGTGATGGGAGCAGAGCCAGAGTTTGACAGGGGATCAATCAAGAGTGTTGGGTTCCTGGGCCAAGCATAGGGCAAGGTCCAGAGTTGTTGTAAGAAAGTTTGAAGGTTTGTAGTGTGTGTGCAGAGTTTGTAATGATGTCAGAGATGATAGGAACTTAGGAACAACAAAGAGAACAGAGACAGTTGAGATGAGACAAAGGCAAGACAAGATGGAACTGAGAAGAGAAATAGATTTGAGACTAAAAATAGAAATAGAGACAAGACAGAGAAATGTAACAGAAAGAAACATGAGATACAAAAAACTAAGTAACACAGGTAATATCAAGGCTAAGGTAATGGATGCTACTCTACATCTTATATACTAACTACTGGACTTCTTCTGGGGACTGAGGGCATGACAGTGGGGTTTGTTGGAGCCATGCAGAGTTGACAGGTGTTGGCTCTGATCAGAGGGCAGGCCACAGTGACATTCTGATAGGATTTGATGAGAATGTGATCCATTCTGCAGTCATCAGAGAACTTCAGAGGGGTTGAAAGGGTAGTTTAATGATGTACACTTGGGTCAAGGGAAGTGTTGGAGAGGCTTGGAGGCCTCATAAGTGAGAAGGGGGGAGTTGAGGGGAGCTGAGGAGGCCCATAGGAAATGTACTGGAGCTTGCCAGGAGATCATTGGGGTTTGCTAAAGAAGTGTCAGAGTTAGCTGGGATGGGCACTGTGGATTAATAAAGGCTAGAATGAGTTGGGAGAAGTGTTGGAGAAGGCTCCAGAGAGGTGGGAAGCTCTGGGAGAAGGTTCAGAGTTTCAAAGTGGGTCATGACATCACTCCCCCTTCAGTGTCAAGACCCTTAAAGTGTGGGGCATGGGTCAGGGATCAGCAGGATATGGGAACCAAAGCCAAGTAATATTGATCAAACTGTAGCAAGTGGCAGAAGCATGGGGAATGAAGTTGAAGCATGGCCACTATTTATCAGGGGGCTCTCTTCAATCAATTAAAAAGTTCAGACATACCCCAGTGCTTCTCCCATTCTTCCAATGTCTTTCTTAGTATCTGAACCAGCCTTGTTGTCTGTTGATTTTCTGAGCCTCCCACCCTCTGATAAGAACCATGTTGACATGTGGGTGGAGTATGAGGCCTGCCATGCTGAGTACAATCATTGGTGGGACTACAAGAAGGTGCAATTGATGTATCAGAGTTATGAGTCTGGTTTTATTGAGTTCCAGAGTTGCTGATCAAGCATTGGCAGAGCTGTCTGTAGCAGTGGTGAGTCTGTCTGTTCAAGGTGGGGATTTGACATGGTTGGCCCCAGTACATTCTTCCAAGCTGAATTTTGAGCTGGGAGTGGTGATGGTCATTCTAGAGTCACTATGTGTTGTGTTGATACAATGTTGTCACACCATTGGGAATATAATAAAACACCAGAAGTTAAAACAAACATTTATTAAGGCTGAAAACCATAAGCCTCCTAGTAAAACAAGTTCTAGCAACATTATCCCTTTAAAATACATCAGAAGAAATACAGGACAGGATAGGACAAGGGCTATACTAGACTATACACTCAATAATAGTCCAATCACTGTAGTGGGAGGGGAAGCATGGGACTGGCAAAAGCACCTGAGTGGCATCAATTCTGGCAAGATCTAGATTGGATCTAAGAATAACCAGATTGGAATGTTGACTGAAAGGAGGTAATAGATGGAATGAATGAGAAAGAATGGAATGAAGGGAAGGGAAAGGAAGATGAATAGAATGAAGGAGAAAGAATGGAATGAAGGGAAGGGAAAGGAAGAATATGAAATGAATAAAGGAAGATGAATGGAATGAATAGGAGGGAACAGATGAATGGAAAGAACCTGAATGGGGAAGAATATGAAATGAATAAAAGGAAGATGAATGGAATGAATAGGAGGGAACAGATGAATGGAAGAACCTGAATGGGAAAGAACCTGAATGAGGAAGAATATGAATGGAAGAAATACAAAGGAGGAAGAGATAAATGGGGCAAATGGAAGCTAAGAATGCAAAGGAGGAATGATGGAACCAGGAACTGGCCTGTGGCACTGAAACAGGCATGCCAAAAGGGGGAATTAGAATAACAGTTATGAATAAGGGGCTGGAAAGTATGGAACCAAAAGTCACATGTAGGGGGTGGTCTGTGCACTGTAGAAAGAGGTATAAATAGCCCAAGTAGAGTAGCAAATGGACAGGCAATTAATAGGCAAAGGCTCGGTGGTTCCCAGGGAGTGAATCACTTAGACTGGAGTTTGTTGAGACCCCTCTTGTCAGGACCACAGTCCTGGAGGAGGACTCTTACAGGAGCCAAAACCACCTTAGGGAGGTGATGCCAACAGCAAGTATGTAAATAGGGAAAGAAACTAAGAAACTAAGAAATGAGAGCGAGTAATGAATGGAGAGAAGATCAGATAACAATAGAACACAAACAAGATATCAGGTAATGTCAAGGCTGGGGTGTAGCTACAGACTAAGGGACCTTATATAGCTGTAGGACACTGCCAAAAGGAGAAGATGGAAGTGATCTAAGTCATAACAGGAAGTGATCTAAGTCATGAGAAAGCAATCTGGAACAAGGGAAGCAATCCTGGAAGTGATCTTGAACAGGTGGAAGTGATCTGGAATGGGTGGAAGTGATCTGGAATGGGTGGAAGTGATCTGGAACCTGTGGAAGTGATCTGGAACCTGTGGAAGTGATCTGGAACCTGTGGAAGTGATCTGGAATCTGTGGAAGTGATCTGGAACCTGTGGAAGTGATCTGGAACCTGTGGAAGTGATCTGTGCCTGTGGGAATGATCTGGAACAGGAAAAGCGGTCCTAGAGGTGGCTAAAACCTGGATGTGGCTGAAACAGGACTGTGGCTAAGATCTGGGGGTGTGGCTGAGATCTAGAGAGGGACTGTGTAGAATCTGAGGTTGGATAATGGTGAAGGGAAGGGGGAATGGAATGGGTCATGACACCTCTGCATTCAGAATAGAAATATTTTGGAAGTAAACCCCTTCAACTTCAAGCATTTATCAAGACATCAGTGTGGAATTAGAGTAGACTGCCTAAGTCTTCAAGAAAGCCCCAGAACTATCAGTATTACTCTAACCTAGTACTATAGCATAGGTGGACATGACTCTGGAAAAGTTCACAGAGGTGATGGGGCAGGTGTGGGGTCTCCTGACCCTTGAGTGGTATCAGGAGGAAGCTCCATTAGGTTGGTGGGCTCTTTTCTATGTTCCAGCAGATTGTTTGTGTAGTGCACCCTCTGTGCTCATCATGAGAAGAGGTGTGAGTTTGAGGCACTAGCACTAGGCTCCTGTTATGACATGTCAGTATATCTTCTTTGTTGAGCATGGCATGAGAAGTGCTTGATCTTGTTGAGCTGGCATGCAGCCTGCATGTTGGCAGAGCAAGAGTGAGACTTGGCATGGATTGCAGAGCAGATGGGCAAGAAGCACAAGGGTAGAGTGTCAAGCTGGAGGTCTGGAGTGGAGGGTGGGGGAAGTGGGGGGCAGTCCATGATGAAGGTGGGCCTCTGTAGTAGGGTGGGCCTCTGTAGGGTGGGCAGAGAGAGGAAGTTCAGGCATTGCACAATAAGGGGAAATGGAGGGCATTCCTGTCACTGGAAGTGGGGCCCAGCAAGAGGGTCTGAGGTGAGAGTTAGATGGTGGGGCTGCCTGGCCCCCAGTTGTACTCTCCTGAGTTGGAGACCCCAGTAGGATAGTCTGTGGAGACATTCTGGTCAGTCTCTGAGGTGCTTCTGCATTGTCAGATAGAGCAATAGCAGAAGTTGCTAGCAACCTGCAAGGAGGAGGACTGGGACAAGATGCAGAGAGAGCAAGATGGGGTGTGGAGGGATTAAGATGTGGTATAGAGAGATCAAGTGATCACCCTGTGGATGGCCACAGAGCAGTTGCTGGAGGTACAGGAGCTGTGGAAGTGACTGGACCAGGGGGCATAGGCAGGGCAGGAGGCAAGGGCAAGGCAGGGTGCTCTGGAGGCCAGGGTGTCTTCTGTGGCATTGGAGGTTGTCCAGAGACAAGAGGAGTGGCTTGCCAATAAGGCAGTCTCAGAGCAAAGAGGAGTTATATGTGAGTTTCCCCCCCATCTCTGCTCTAGCCCTACTGATATATTCCCATAGACTGGATTTGTGAGCACAGAATTCTGCTTGACAGAACCTCAGCCACATTCACATCAATTCAGAATGGGCTGGCATAAATGCCAGGGAATCACTCTATAGAGTTAGGGCAGGGCATGGATTGAATGAGGAGGTTGCTGGTGGGCCATAGACAGAGGAACATGGTGGAGCCTAGGCTGTGGTGGGAGTTGGCCATGGATATGGAGGAGCCTCTTCCAGAGTACCCAGAAATCCTGGCCATGGTTGTGGCTCAGATGGAGGTAGACTTGGTGGGGAGAGTAGTGGGGCCTGCTCCAGAGGAAGGGGGGGAGTAGGGGGGGACCCTGGACCTTGTTCTCTTGTCCTTCCTATGTCAGTGCCATTCATATTTCTTCTTTTTGTAACATCATGTAGTTTGTAGTTTGTCCATACAATTTTCTTGAACTTCTGTCCTGATTAATTAACTTTTCAGATTTGTGTAAGGAGGATGAGAAAATGAAAACACACAGGGGATCACTTGCAGGAGTTGAATCCCTAATCAATCTGGAGGCAGGGGTTATGCCCACTAATGCTGTCTGTATTCACTAGTCTCAGGGGTCCCAGGGCTTGTTGGGATGCCATTGATGGAAGTTCTGGAGCATGGCAGGGGCTCTGGTGAGGTTCTTGCAGAGCTTCCAAGTGTTGTCCTTGGGTCTATAGCCCTTTTAATAGACCAGGTAGTGGGGTCTACTGTGGACCAAGCAGGAGTCAAGGATTTAATTGACCTCATAGTGATATTCATCTTTGACCTTAATGGGGGGCAGTCAACTGGGGCATTGTCCAGGGAAGGGGTCTGGGGCATGTTTTTCAAGGAGGCAGACATGAAAGATGGAGTGGAGGCCCCTCAGGCCTAGGAGTAGGTTGAGTTTGTAGGCATATGTCAAGACCTTCCAGAGGATCTTGAAGGGGCTAAGTTGCTTGTGATTGAGCTTGATGGAGGGCCTCTGAGTCTTGAGATTTTATCAATTGAGCCAGACCAGAGTGCTGGGGGACCAGTTGGAAGTGGGGTTGTGTCAAGCATTGGTATGTTTGGAGTAGGCTCAATTGGTGGTGTTGATTTCATCCTGGAGGAACTGGTGGAGGGAGTGGAGGTTCTTTGCAACTTTGTGGGCCACATAGGAGGGAATATCCTTGAGGGATAAAGTGAGTCAGGGGTTATAGCCTTTGTTGGCATAGAAAGGGAAAACTCCAGTGGTGGAGTGAGGTGTGTTGTTGTAGTAAACTCAGCGAGAGGAAGTTCTGCATGCCAGTTGTTCTGTAAATAGTTAATGGAGAGGTGGAGATACTGTTCCAAGGTCTGGTTTACTTGTTCTGTTTGTCTGTTAGTCTCCAGATGATAGGCAGTTGATAGGTTGGTCTTAATCTTGAGGGCTTTGCAGAGGTGACTGCCAAAAGTGGGGGACAAAGAGAGGGCTGTAGTCAGAGACAATGTTGTCTGGAAGTCTGTGTTTGGAGAAGACATGTTTGAAGAATAGCTTGGCAAACTATGGGGCATTGTCAGTGGTATGGCAGGGGATGAAGGGGGCTTTTTTGGTGAGGTGGCAGACAACTATGAGTATTGCATCAAAGCCTTTGGAGTGGGGGAGTTTGACAATGTGGTTTATTGATATTGAGGACCAAGGGCATTGGCCAACAGAGAGGGATTTCAGCAGGCTGTAAGGATGGTGGCAGGATACTTTGGCCTGGAGACATGGTTTGCAGGCCCTTACATATTGTGTGATGTCCTTCTTCATTCCTGGCCAAAGGTAAGTCCTGGAAATAAGTTGGAGAGTCTTACAAATTGCAGGGTGCCTCTGGAGTTTGTAGTCATGATGCTGCCAGAGTATGTTGAAGCAAATGGACTTGTGGTCTAGAGCATAGATGCATTCACTCCAGAGTAGGAGGTGGTGGTCTGGAAATAGCATGAAAGGGTTGTCAGTGGCTGACTCATTGACAGTGTTGTTGTGGGGGTCATACTAAGTGAAAAAAGAGTCCAGAGGTGCATTTCTAATTTGGTGGAAGATTCCTTCTTCATTCATAATCAGCATGGCATGCAAATGCTCAGGGGGGATTTCCACTTGATGGTTGAACACATTCCACTCAGCCTCAAATGACTTCTTTGAGTACACATCAGGCCTCTGGGTAAGGGCATTGGGCTTTGCACCAAGTTGTTTGGGGCAATAGTGGATGGTGAAGTCATACAACAAGAGGGTTTTGGACCAACAAGCTTGGTGGCAGCTGAGCTGCTTTATGGTCATGAAGTATTGTAAGTTGTTATGGTCAGAGTAGACTTGAATGTGGTGTGGAGATCTCTCAAAGTAGGCCCTCCACTGGTGGAAGGCTTCAACAATGGTGAGGAGTCCTTTGTTGTAGATGTCATAGTTGAGCTCTGCAGGGATCATTGAGCAGGTGTAGAAGGTGATGGGGCAGAGATCCTTTCCTCTGGAGTCCAATTGGAAGAGTATTCTGGCAATGGTATAGTTGGAGGCATTGCATTCAAGCATGATTGGTAGGAAGGGGTCAAAATGGTGGAGGATCAGAGCAGAGGTTGAGGCCTTTTTGAGGAGGGTGAACACACTTTGGCACTTGCTGTCCCAGTCCCAAGAGGTGTCCTTCCACATAAGTTAATTGAGAGGTTTGGTGATTCTGGAGTAGTTGTCAATGAATTGGTGATAAAAGTTAGCAAACCCCAAAAAAAACTGTACCTCCTTGACATTCCAGGGCAGAGGGCAGTTGAGGATGGCTTCAGCCTTGGCTGGGTCCATGTGTATGCCATTGGGAGTAACAATAACAATAACTCTGAAATATTTGATCTTCATTGTGTGGAAGGAGCATTTCTCAGGTGTAGTGTGAAGGTGGTATTCTCAGAGTCATTCTAGGATATGGTGGACATGCTCCAGATGTTCCTCCAATGAATTTGAGTAGATCAGAATGTTGTCCAAGTACACAATAACAAAGATGTCATTCATGTCATAAAAGATATTGTTCATGAAGTACTGGAAAGTGGTGGAGGAGTTAGTCATTCCAAAGAGCATCACTAGATACTCAAAGAGGCTATAGTGGGTGTGAAAGGTGGTCTTCCATTCATGCCCCAGGGCAATCTGGATGTTGTTGTAGCTAGAGTGAAGGTCTATTTTTGTGTAAATCTTGGCACTGCAGAGGCAGTCAACAAGGTCTCCAATCAAGAGGAAGGGATACTGGTTCTTTTTGGTGACTTTGCTGAGTCCTTGATAATCAACACAGAGTTGGAGAGACCCATCCTTCTTGGCAAACAGGACCAGAGCACTGGTGGTGGAGATTGATGGGCATATGAAACCTTTGCCAAGCATATCATTAAGGTAATCCTTTAGAGCCCAGAGTTTGATCTCAGACATGTTGTAAATTTTGCCAAATGGGAGTGAGGTACCTTCTTCAAGGTCAATTTTGTAATTGTAGGAGTAGGGTGGGGGAAGTTCTTTTGCAGTCCCTTCAGAGAATACATCAGCAAATTCATGATATTCCAGGGAAACTACTTTGTTTAGGATTTGTTCCTCTATTTTTTGTTCCAGCAGAGTGGTTTTTGTGTGGAGGTATTCTTCTGGTAGGGCTGGCATGATTTGTAGTTGGAAGGCAGGGGTACCATCTTGTAGAATGCATGTGAAGGGGATGGCACCAATGATTTTGATGTCAAGGGCTTCAGGATTGATGGGGATAGGTGATGGAGCAGCAGCAAGTTGTGACAGAGTTGTCTGGAGGAGTCTGGCATTGTTAGTTGGGGTATCACAGGTCTTTGTATCAATTTTAGGGGATGTTGAGGGGGAGCTGTTGGATTTTGTTCAAGGGGGATCAGGGCAGAAGTGTGTTTTCTTCCCTTCCTTGGTCATCCTTGAGGGTTGAGGGGCTTTGGGTTGCTTCAGAGGTGCTGGCATTGAGGTTGGGGATGTTGGAGTCCAAAGTGGACTGGATGTGGAGGGGAATGGTGGCTGCTAAGCTTGCTTGGGGGCCAAGGAATTGCATGGTGAGGTCCTTCCAATTGATGTTGGGGTTGACATCCTGCAACCACAGGAGTCCAACCACAATTGGAGTTGATGGGGGGAGTTAAGTGACAAGAAGCTGGACCTAGAACCTTGAATTGTCATCAAGAATGAGGGCATTGTTATGGTATTGAGTGATTCTGGTTGAGGTGGGGCTTCTATCAAAGAGCTGGAGCTTGAGGGATTTGTTGAGGTTATTGTGGCAGAAATTGAGCTGGTTGCTGATGAAGGTGCTAGAGGCTCTGCTGTCAATAAGGGCAGAGAGGACTATTGGAGAGCCAGACATTGATGATGAACAATTGCATGGACTTCAAGCAGAGCTGCAAGGGAGTCTGAGGGGCTTCAGTTGTACCTTCAGAGTTTTTAGAGGGGGATGAGACATCAAAAGGGACTGGTCCAGAGTTGTTCAGGCTATCCCAGTTAAGGCAGAGACTGGGCCAGTCAATGTGGGAATTGGTGGAGTGGAGCCATGAGAAACCTAGGACAATGGGGGTAGAGATGTGTAGTTTGGTGACTACTAATTGGAGGTCCTAGTATTGTCTGTTGGCAAATGTCATGGTCATCTCCATGCAGTGCATGATGTCTCCAGTAGAAGTGAGATTGCCATTGAAGAACTTGAGGAGCATTGGAGTGGGGAGATGTCAGAGGTGTTGGAGAGCAAGTGCTGCCAAGGATTTGTTGATGAAGTTGTTGGTGGTGCTGCTGTTAACTAGAGTGTGGATAGAGTTGGCAGAGAATGGGAGGGTGGTGTAGAGGAAGAGAGTATAGGAGGTGTGGGAGGGGAGGTTGTCTGGGGAGAGTACTGTTGCATGGAGGAGTGCAGCCAGAGCAGAGAAGACATCAGTGTCTGATCCATGGTCTAGTGCATCTTTAAGACCTAAACCACTGACTTGTTTTCTATAAACTGGTAGTTGTCACAACCCGCTCCCTAGCTCTCTAGACACTGCTCCCAACCCCTCCCAATTTCCCGCTTAACTCCCCGGGACCCCGCCCACACTTTCGACGCCCACACTGGACAACTCCGACGCTCCTCCGGCAAACCCCGACGGCAACTCCCATCAACACCCCCTTGAAACCTTCCCCCACCGTTCCTGGCCACGTCATACGTCCCCGACCCCCTACCCTAGTTTACCCGACCTGTCCCAGAGTGTCACGACATCCCCGGGGCGGCCGCGCCCCCAACTGATCCCATCAGAATACAGCTGCGGCCCGACCTTGGGTTGTACCTGACACCTGTCGACTCAGTACAGCTCCGTCGACCCCCGCCATCATATCCGCTGCCTCGGAGGCACCCAGTAGTCGGTATATAAGCCATAGAATAACTCCTCGAACTTTAGTCTTGATATTACATTTTACCGGGATCCTATGTCTCGTCTCTCGTCTCGTCTGTATTTCTGTTTCTAGGTTTCGAATCTATCTTTTCTTAGTCTCGTCTCGTCTCCGTCTCGTCTCGACTGTACATATTTCCTTTGTTCCTCTGAAGTTCCCTTGCTCCCTACGTCAGTACGAACTCCGCGCACGCGCCACGACCTGAACATTCTTAACGACAACTCCGGACCTCGCTACCCGCTCGGCCCCGGAACCCACCAAGCCCCAGTAATCCCCTGTCCAACCCAACCCCGCCCCCCAACAGCCGAGAAGCCTCCGCCTACCCCGCAATCTCCTTGTGCGCCCACTAACTAGCTCTGACACCCGCCCTGGGTCAGCGACCAGTACCTCTGGTCTTAGACCCCTCTGAATCACTCAGGACTTACTCGGGCCGCTATCCCTAGGGACCCCTCGCAAGCTTTCCCCACCTCCGCTCCAACTCCGGGCACCTGGTTATAAACGCAGGACATCACGTCCGCCTAGTAAGGACTCGCCAGTGTACTGAGCCCCCGTCGTCAGCAGAACCTGACATAATATCAAGACTCCCCCTTACCCCGTTCTCGATGTCTGCGTTTAACCCCACGTACAACCCAGTCGGTTACCCAACCGATGCCTACGGCTGGCCCATATTGGAAAATTCCTACGCCCCATTCTACCCGGGCCCCTTTGCGGACCAATACGTGCCCCATCACTGGACCCCTGACCCCAACCAGGTGTTCTATGCCCCTTCCATCAGCCAGGGAATACCCCCGGGCTGGCGCCGCCCTCCCGCATTCTACGCCAATGGCAACAACCCCCGTATCAACCCCGGAGAATACTCCGCAGCACCCCCCAACCCTGCCTACCTTCCCCCTGCCCATTACTATGCGTACCCAATCCCCGCTGCAGCCCCAGTCCCTCCGGAAGCCACGGATAACTATTCCCCACCCTGCCCACCATTCGCCGTTCAAACCCCTCCTTCTCCTAGGCAGCAAAGGATTGAAGCCTACGCCCAGCAACGCGACGAAGTCCTCCGCTTCCTCCGCCTGTCCCCTGCGGAATTTGCAAGGCGTACCTGCACCCTCCTTACCAGCCTAGGCTACCCCAACGCCTCCGCAACCCCGGAGGTCTGGGCAGACCAACTCCTCGACTTCCACGAACGCTACCTGCAAGGGAACCTCCTGGAGAATACGCGAGGCACCCTGGGCCTTGACAAGAACTTACAGAATGAGCTCCGCGCCTTGGTCGAAGAAATCCACACTAGCCTGAACCCCCGCCCCTTCAAAGATCCCCTGGATCCCGCCCACTCCTTCCACGTGCAACGCAAGGACTCCGTCGGGACACAAAACGAAGCCCCATCTTCCGTTCCCTGCCAGCAGGAAGAACTCAACGCGGCCTCCAGCATCTTGAGGAATCTCAACCCCACGGGGGGGTTGTTCGACCAACCCGCCGCCCACACCCTGGCCCTCTCCGCCCGGCCCCGGGCCAGCTTGGTGCCCAGCGCCTTCCGAACCTGGGACCAACCCGCCGTCCCCAAACTCCGCTCCCAACGACTGCCCCTATGCGTCGACGACAACAACTGGACCCTCTCCTATATCGACAAGCTGGGCAACCCTGCCGATGAACACCCCCCGCACAACGGGCCCCAACAAGACCAACCCCCCCACTTCAACCTCCGCACCCCTCGTAGCAATGCCCCTCCGCCCCGTCCCAATGCCCCAGTTCCCCCGCGACAGCCCCTGGGCCCCGGGGCGCCCCGACCTCCTCTTTCCATCAACCCCTCTTGTCCCCCACCCACCCCGATGCCTAACCCCCCCAACGACATCAACTATTTTGGACCCCGAATCCTGGAGGACCCCCTCCCCCTCGATGGGCCCCAGGACCCGCCCCGGGTAGTGTAGGTCAAAACCCCGGTGGGGGACCACCCAATGGCGGACCCCCGGAAGGATGGGGCCCGGCGATGGACAACTTTCCCCCCCAGCGCGGAAACGGAAACAACTACTACTACTACTACAACGCCGGACCCCCACCTCAAACTCAAAATTCGCAGGACAATACCCACGACGCACTGGCCCAGGAAGGAAAGCTCGACATCCAGAAGCCCAAACCCTTCACCGGCCGCGACCCCTGGAAGTGGCGAATCTTCCTGACCCAGTGTTTAACTATGTTTCAAGCTAAGCCCATCACTTTTCAGCTTGAGAGCTCATGAGTGGCCTTCGCCGCATCATACTTACAGGGCATCGCCTTCGACCACTACACCGCGCTACTCCGGTTCGACCCAAACAATCCCGTACTCTCCCATTGGCTTGCTTTCACTCAAGAGTTCTCGAGTAAGTTTGGCGTCTTTGACACCATAGCAGAGGCGGAGGAAAATCTCTTCAACCTCCGAATGCGCGACAACGAACACTTCACGACCTTCATCGTACGATTCAAACGAGAGGCCTACGAGACCGGCTGGAATTACAACGCCCTCCGGTTCGCCCTCCGTCGTGCCCTGCACCAACAGATCAAGGACGTCCTTCACCTCGCGCCCAAACAAACCACCTACGACAGGTACAAGGCGCTCGTTACCCAGGTCGACCAACGTTATTGGGAAGATCGCAGTGAAAACACGGCGCCCCGGACCTCATGGAACACCTCTGGTAACACCAACTGGCAGGCCGGAGCAACCAATGGCATCCGATCCTCCATCCCCGCTAACCCTGCTAACCCTGCACCCCGCTTCCCCCCGGGCCGAGGAGTCCCCAACGCTAATCGGCCCCCGGGGCAGCGACCACTCGCCCAGCTCAACGCCGCCAACCTCCACGACACCCCAGTACCTCCGGATACCAACCCCGACGATCGCAACGACATCCCAGACCCTGCCAACGATCAGGAAGCCCTATGCGCAAACAGGATCCAGGACAGTCAGTGGATTGACGTGCCAGAAGAAACGCAGGAGAAACGACGGAAGGAGGGCACGTGCATCCTATGTGGTGAGCAGGGACATTTTATTTGCAGTTGCCCTAAACAACAGGTGATGGGACGCACCGTGTGGACGATCGACAGAGAAGACTGTAACTACCAGTTCACGGAAAACGAGTCGGCGGTTTAGGTCTGGAAGACGCACTAGACCGCGGACCACATCCCAACGTCTTCTCTGCCCCAGCCACACTTCTCCGTGCAATGATGCTTGCCCCGGACAACCCCCCAGCACACCTCCCCTCCCACTCCTCCACAAACCTCCTCCTCTGCACCACTCTCCCCTTCACCGACAAACCTGTCCCCACACTAGTCGACAGCGGTGCCACCAATAACTTTGTTGACGAATCCCTGGCAGCGCTCGCCCCACAACCCCTCCACCGTCTTCCCGCCCCGATCCCCCTCAAACTCTTTGACGGAGACTCTACCCCAGCGGGAGACATCACTCATTGCCTAGAAACGACCCTGACCTTCGCCGACGGACAACAGCAAGAACTCCGGCTACTCGTCACAAAATTACACCCCTCCGCCCCCGTCGTCTTAGGGTTCTCATGGCTCCGCTCCACCAATCCCCGCGTCGATTGGCCCAGTCTCACCCTACGCCTCGACCAGGACAACCCCGCCGATTCTGGACTGGTACCCTTCCATGTCCCACCCCTCTCCGAGAGCTCCGAGGCCACGATCAACCAACCCCAGACCCCGCCGCAACTTCGCTCTAGGTCTGCGCAATCATTCGTCATCTATGTCCGACTTGGCGGCTCGCTCAAGGTACTTCCCGCCCTTGTAGACAGCGGCGCCTCTGGTGTCTTTGTCAGCAACCAACTCAACCTCCAACGCAACAACCTCGACAAACTCCTCGAGCTCCAACTCTTCGATGGGAGCCCCGCCACAACAAGAATCATGCAGTACCACGACAACACCCTCACCCTCGATAATGACCTGCAGTTCCAGGCCCGACTCCTTGTTACCCAACTACCCCCGTCGACCCCAATCGTGCTCAGACTCCCATGGCTGCGAGACGTCAACCCCGACATCAATTGGAAGAACCTTACCATGCAATTCCCCGGCCCCGAAGCGAGCTTAGCAGCCACCATCCACCTCTGCTTCCAGCCTATCCCGGACCCCGACGCCACCCCGGATCCGACTGCTACACCTACGGGACCCAGCCCCGTTGACTCCGGAAACCTCGACATTAAAATCATCGGCGCCGTCCCCTTCGCATGCCTCCTACGAGAAGGCACCCCCACCTTCCAGTTGCAAGTCACTCTGGCCCTACCGGAGGAATACCTCCGCGCAGGGACTACCACGCCAGAAAAGAAGACAGAGGAACAGATCCTATCCGAAGTAGTTCCCCCGGAGTATCATAAGTTCGCTGACGTGTTCTCCAAAGGAAGTGCCAAGGAACTCCCTCCGCACCGCTCCTACGACCACCAGATCGACCTCAAAGAAGGCACCTCACCCCCGTTTGGCAAGATCTACAACATGTCCAAAATTGAGCTCCCAACGTCTTTGTCATCGTGTATTTGGACGATATCCTGATCTACTCGAACTCGCCGGCGGAGCATTTGGAGCACGTCCGCCGTGTCCTGGAACGACTCCGAGAGTATCACCTTCATGCTAAACCTGAAAAGTGCTCATTCCACACAGCGGAAGTCGAATATCTCGGGGTCATCGTCACCCCCGACAGTGTGCGCATGGACCCCGCTAAGGTCGACGTGATACTCAACTGGCCCTCCCCGCGGAACGTCAAAGAGGTACAGTCATTCTTGGGGTTTGCTAACTTCTATCGCCACTTCATCGACAACTACTCCGGAATCACCAAACCCCTCAACCGGCTCACAAGGAAGGACACCCCTTGGGATTGGGACAGCAAGTGCCAGGGCGTATTCCTCCTCCTGAAGAAGGCCTTCACCTCCGCTCCGGTCCTCCGCCATTTCGACCCCTCCCTACCCATCGTGCTCGAATGTGACGCCTCCGACTACGCTATTGCTGGGATACTCTCCCAGTCGAACTCGGAGGGCAAGGATCTCCGCCCCGTCGCCTTCTACACCCGATCGATGATCCCAGCGGAACTCAACTACGACATTTATGACAAGGAACTCCTCACGATCGTCGAAGCCTTTCGTCAGTGGCAGGCCTACCTCGAAGGGTCCCCACACCGCATCCAAGTCTACTCCGATCACAACAACCTGCAATACTTCACGACCACAAAACAGCTCAGCCGCCGCCAGGCTCGATGGTCCGAAACCCTTTTGGAGTACGACTTTACCATTCACTACCGCCCCGGGCGACTCAGCGCAAAGCCCGACGCCCTCACTCGGAGACCCGACATGTATCTGAAGAAATCGTTCGAAACCGAACGAAATGCATTCAACCATTGAGTGGTAATCCCACCCGAACATCTACATGCCGTGCTGATTTTAAACGAAGAAGGAATCCTCCAGCAAATCAGGAATTCACCCCCGGACCCCTTCTTCAACCAGCACGACCCCCGCAACAACCCCGACAAGTCGAGCGTAGACAACCCCTTTTCGCTATCCCCGGACCACCGCCTGCTGCTCCGAAGTGGACGAATCTACGCCCCGGACCACAAGTCCATTTGCCTTGACATACTCCGGCAGCACCACGATCACAAACTCCGGGGGCACCCAGGAATTCGTAAGACCCTTCAACTCATCTCCCGGACTTATTTTTGGCCAGGAATGAAGAAGGACATCACGCGATACGTGAGGGCCTGTGAGCCCTGCCTACGGGCTAAAGTCCCCCGCCATTGCCCCCACGGATTACTGAAACCCCTCCCCGTCGGTCGCTGCCCCTGGTCTTCAATATCGATGGATCATATCGTTGAACTCCCCGACTCCAAAGGTTTCGACGCAATTCTCGTCGTCGTCTGCCGCCTTACCAAGCAAGCCCTCTTTATTCCCTGCCACACCACTGACACCGCCCCGGATTTCGCCAAACTATTTCTAGAACATGTATTCTCCAAACATGGACTCCCCGACGACATTGTCTCCAACCGTGGACCCCTATTCGTATCTCATTTCTGGCAATCGCTGTGCAAGGCACTTGAGATCAAAACCAGCCTCTCTGTCGCCTACCACCCGGAAACCGACGGGCAAACTGAGTGCATAAACCAGATGTTAGAACAGTATCTTCGCCTCTACGTTAACTATTTACAGAACAACTGGCGCGCGGAGCTCCCCCTCACCGAATTCACCTACAACAACACGCCTCACTCTGCCACCGGAGTTTCCCCCTTTTACGCCAACAAGGGCTACAATCCCTGACTCACGCTGTCCCTCAAGGACATCCCCTCCCACGTGGCCCACAAAGTCGCCGAGGACCTCCGATCCCTCCACCAATTCCTCTGGGACGAGATCGACACTGCCAACCAAGCCTACTCCAAGCACGCCGACACCTGTCGCCAGCCGACCCCCGACTGGCCCCCCGGCACCTTGGTCTGGCTCGACCAACGAAATCTTAAGACCCGGAGGCCTTCTATCAAACTCGACCACAAACGCCTCGGCCCATTCAAGATCCTCCGGAAGGTCTCCACCCACGCTTACAAGCTTGACCTGCCTCTGGGTCTGAAGGGCCTCCACCCTGTGTTCCACGTTCGACTCCTTGAAAGGCACGCTCCAGACCCCTTCCCCGGCCAATGCCCCAGCTGACCGCCCCCCGTCGAAGTCGAGGACGAGTATCACTACGAGGTCGACAAGATCCTTGACTCCCGGGTAGTTCGCGGCCGACTCCAGTACTTGGTCCGCTGGAAGGGCTACGGACCTGAGGACGATACATGAGAACCCCGAAAGAACCTTGACAGGGCCCCCAACAAACTCCAGGACTTCCACCAACGGAATCCCGCCAAGCCCCAGAACCCCCGGGACTGACCCAACACAGATGGCAATAGTGGGCGTAACCCCCGCCTCTGGGTTCACCAGGGATTCAACTCCCACCAATACTCTCCTACGTGTTTCCACTTACTCCTCTCCTCGCTCTATCTGAAACTCCCCACACTCAGCAGAAGGTCCGAAGACTGTATAGGAGCAAGTAGTGTACAGGTATATACTCGAACAAGAAATGGGCAGGGAACAGGTCAGCGACGGGGTCCGAATTCCCCTCACTCTCCCTCCTCCTCTGACCCCAACCCCGCTACCCTTCCCACCATGAACACCTCCAACTGTGCCACTACCGCCGCCAGGACCTCGGGTTGCCCGGGGAGCGGTTCCCCCACGTCCGTCGCTATCTCCCACCACGCCCCGGGGTCTGCCATTGCCCTCCGCCGATGCCCTGCCAACAGGCGCCCCATCTGCGTAACCCCTTGACCCAACTCCGGCAGAAGGTCCCCGGGCATCCTTGCCAACCCATCATGGATGGACCCCAGCGCTGCCGATGCTCCGTCGAGAAGGATGTGATGCTCCCGGGCCCAGTCTGTGGAACCCAAATCAGCGCTTAGGAGAAGAAAGCGGGAAGACCACTCACGAAGCACTCCTCGCTGGCCCGAGGCCGCCTCGTTAGTGAGCCACTCTTCCCGCCGCCGCGCCCTCTCCGCCGCCGCCCGGACTTCCCCAGCGCTGGAACCCTGCTGAGTCTCCCACACCCCTGAGCCTCCTGCCTGCTGTGTCGCCACCTCTGCCGCCTCCACCCGCGCCTGCAAATGCACTGTCCGCACCTCCAACTCCTGCAGACGAGACAATCGCTCCACGGCAGTCCCGACGGCGACGTCCTTGTCTTTCCGTGCCAGGTCCCGCTCCCTCCAAACCCCGTCCAACTCCCGTCGAGCCCCATCCCTCTCCTCCCGTACCCCCTGAATCTCCTCCTCGCGTGCGACCAACAACCGTTCCAAGCCCTCTACCCGACGCCACAGATAGGCCTCCGCAACTGACCACAACCTGTCCGCAGACTGCTCAACAGGGGCTCCGGACGTAGGGGAATACACTGCGGAACCAGGGGGGCCCCCCATCACCTGCTCGCCCCACGCCTGCTTACTGGGACCCGCCTCGGGTGAAGGGGACGCCCTCCGTTTCCCTTTCTCCTGCCTGGAAGGGGCCCCCTCCTTCCGTCCACCCTGCGGAGGGCCCACCTTCATGACAGGCGCGCTGACCCGTTCCCCTTCCCCAGCCCCGGAGCCCCTCCCCAACACCTTGCCCTTCCGTCCTTCCTCCAGCTGTGCTGCGACCCAATCCTGGTCCCACCCTTGCTCCGCCGCGACGCAAACAGCCTGCCAACTCAGGGTGACGGAGCACTTCTCGTGCCGCAAATGGCACGGAAGGCACACCGACGTGTCCCACCGTACCCCCGATGCCGGTTCCTCAAACTCACACTGCTCCCCTCGTCGGGTACAAGACGCACACTGCAGGGGCATGTTAGTCCGGGAGACATGAAGCTAAGTGACCACTCACCGGAGCCGCCGCCTGACACCACTCGAGGGTGGGGGGACCCCTCGCCCGACCCACCGCCTCGGCGAACTGCTCCGGCGTCACCTCCACCTGGACCACCCTCGAATCCTCTGGGACAAGCTGGACCACCCCCGGGTGAATGCCAGACTTGGAACGCGTAGAAGTGACCACGCCCGCCGGGGGCTGCATCGCATCCACACCAGACGGTGGCCCCGAGGGACCAGCCACGGCCGCAGACAACTCTGCGAAGGGACGATCAGTGTCCTGGGGTACATGCAACGGGCCACACTCACGACTACGGTACATTGCCTCGACCCGATGGCGATCTCGGCGACCCTCCAAATCTTCGGAGGACAACAGCTGGGAAGGCAGGGACAGTGACCTAGATGCTGTGGGAGAATAAGCTGAAGAAGACATTGCAACAAGCTGGCGGACTCCTGGGTGCGTCCACCCCTTTTAATAAGTTAAGAAGGGGCCCCTGACGAACGGCGGCCGCACCTTGACTTCCTTCCCCACGCCGCCGCCGCTCGCTGCGGTTTGATCAATATTGATCAACTTCGATTCCCACACCCTACCGGTCCCCGACCCACTCCCCGCGTCTCGAGGGTCTCGACGCTGAAGGGGGGGTGATGTCACAACCTGCTCCCTAGCTCCCTAGACACTGCTCCCAACCCCTCCCGATTTCCCGCTTAACTCCCCGGGACCCCGCCCACACTTTCGACGCCCACACTGGACAACTCCGACGCTCCTCCGGCAAACCCCGACGGCAACTCCCATCAACACCCCCTTGAAACCTTCCCCCACCGTTCCTGGCCATGTCATACGTCCCCGACCCCCTACCCTAGTTTACCCGACCTGTCCCGGAGTGTCACGACGTCCCCGGGGCGGCCGCGCCCCCAACTGATCCCATCAGAATACAGCTGCGGCCCGACCTTGGGTTGTACCTGACACCCGTTGACTCAGTACAGCTCTGTCGACCCCCGCCATCATATCCGCTGCCTCGGAGGCACCCAGTAGTCGGTATATAAGCCATAGAATAACTCCTCGAACTTTAGTCTTGATATTACATTTTACCGGGATCCTATGTCTCGTCTCTCGTCTCGTCTGTATTTCTGTTTCTAGGTTTCGAATCTATCTTTTCTTAGTCTCGTCTCGTCTCCATCTCGTCTCGACTGTACATATTTCCTTTGTTCCTCTGAAGTTCCCTTGCTCCCTACGTCAGTACGAACTCCGCGCACGCGCCACAACCTGAACATTCTTAACGACAACTCTGGACCTTGCTACCCGCTCGGCCCCGGAACCCACCAAGCCCCGGTAATCCCCTGTCCAACCCAACCCCGCCCCCCAACAGCCGAGAAGCCTCCGCCTACCCCGCAATCTCCTTGTGCGCCCACTAACTAGCTCTGACACCCGCCCTGGGTCAGCGACCAGTACCTCTGGTCTTAGACCCCTCTGAATCACTCAGGACTTACTCGGGCCGCTATCCCTAGGGACCCCTCGCAAGCTTTCCCCACCTCCGCTCCAACTCCGGGCGCCTGGTTATAAACGCAGGACATCGCATCCGCCTAGTAAGGACTCACCAGTGTACTGAGCCCCCGTC